>JBBPBX010022079.1:11904-41764 GCA_038048925.1 Garcialebias charrua
TATATATATACAGGTAGTCCTCGACTTACGACGTAGATCTGTTTCTACGTAGCGCCGTAGACTGATTTTCGACCTAAGTCAGAACATACGTACATACTGCACCATATACATGTACAGTACTGTATTACCAAGCACTTAGCCTCTCCTAACATAGTACATTACATAATTATCAAAAAAGACATGTTTGGGAGCAATAATAAAGGACAAAAATAGTTAATGGCCCACTGGGATGCTGGTGACGCCGTCCACCTTGGTCCATCCACCGTATTCCATATTACGTTTATGACGTAAAACCGCGTTCACATTACAGTACAGTATTCCTCCGCCGCTGTACCGCATACAGTACAATATGTTACCCAGCTGCATCGTGTACAGTACAATATTTTATGCCGCTGTACCACGTACAGTACAATATTTTCTGCCACTGCGCCGATGCTTTACAACGTTTACAACGTAAAACCGCGTTCACATTTACAGTGCAGTATTCCTCCGCCGTTGCACCGTGTACAGTACAATACTGTATTTTTCGCCGCTGCGTCACTACGTCACGACGTTTATGATAAAAACCTGCGTAACTCGAAATTAGGCTTTTCATAGTAAATGGGAGATGTGTCGCAACCACAAAACGTCGTAACTCAAGACCGTTGTAACCCGAGGACTACCTGTGTGTGTGTGTATATGTGATTGGCCATGGCAAAACCAAGAACAAGTCTCCCCTGGGTAATTTACAGAATCTGAAAGTGTGGGTTCTAAGCTATCCGATGATGCCAAACACATTCATGGCACTCAAAAAAAATGAAGAAGATAGAGCCATTTCAATGTTGGCAATCTGCAAATAAGATTAGAGAGAAAACAGGCCTCAAAGTTTTAGAAGAATGCCCCCATTCCAGAAGCGTTAACTGGGGGATGTTAACAATTGTTGTTCATTTACATTAATTTGCCTTAACCCCAACCCCTAGCACTGACTGTCAACACAGACTCTGCCTCGGAAGGTGTGCAGAACTTCAGTTTTGCTGGCAAAATTCCTTTCGATCTTTTGAAAAAAAAAGTATTTTATGTTATTGTGACATGTTTTACACATTAATAATGTTGATTGTTGTGTCACATAGTTATTGTTACAGTCCACCCCAAAAAATAAGGGTCACATCTAAGGAGGACACAGAAACTGATTCAACTGGGTTCAAACATATTTTCATTAGTTTGTTCTATACGTTTTCTTGTCTTGTCTGGAACCTTGCTGTGGCTGGAGTTAACCGCTTTATAAAGTTGATGACACTGGAACAGTTTGTTTAATAGCTGAAGATTTTGAGTAAACTCAGGAGATGCTTATATTGTATCTGATGAGGTTAGAAAGGGGAAAACCAAAAGAAAATAAGGCTTTTGTTGTGAAATAAACATATTTTTGTCTTCGTGTTTTTTCATCTTGAAGGGGTTTTAAAAGGATGCAGCTTGTGTCTGTCCTGCAGGCTTAGGGACTGCTCTATTTTTGGATCTAAGGGTGTGTGGATTTATAGTTTTGTGTGAGCTGCTTTGGTGCATATATAGGACATGATTGCATGGACATTTGTGAAACAGTTAAAACCTTGATTATAAAGCACTTGTGTATTAATTATATAACAGTTGTGTGTTAGTTTCAATCAGGTTAACATATAGAACTGTGTATTATCCTTCACTCTCAAAAACGCAAAGTCTGCAAGCTGAAACAAGCAATGGAATTTCCTGACAGAAGCTTTCTAGCAGTTGGGGAAGGGCAACGTCTTAAAGCAGAACTTCTATTATTAAGGTGAGAGCAGGCAATGCCCAAATAAGAGCATAAAGCAGAACTTCTATTATTAAGGTGAGAGCAGGCAATGCCCAAATAAGAGCATAAAGCAGAACTTCTATTATTAAATTGAGGGCAGGCAACGCCCAGAGAAGGGTATAAAAATATGAATTTTCCTCCTCCATGCCAGTCAACGCAGCCAGCCCAACGAGAAGAACAGCTGTATTCAGACTAAATCAGGTTGTATATGGGGTCTCTCTTGAAATGCCATTTCAATGTGTTTTCTCTCTCTTTTTCTCTCTCTCTTTCTTCTGTCTCCCTATCTCTCTCACTCGCTCTCTGTCCACTTATTTTAATCCAATATAATGAGTTTTGAAATAGAACAAATGTATTCTGTGACTTTTTAAACTTATGATTAATTTTTTTTTTTTTCTTCTTTCGGCTTTATTCCCTGCGTTAGGGGTCGCCACAGCGAACTGGTCGCACGAAGATTTGGCAGTTGTTTTTACGCCGGATGCCCTTCCTGACACAACCACAGACCACCGAGCAACCACAGCCCTCTGTGTGGAGCAGAGAGCTGATATCTAGGGTTCCCGGGGGAGCAGATGGTGGGGGTTAAGGGCCTTGCTCAAGGGCCCAGAGTGGGGCAGATGAGGGTGGATACAAGTGTGACCGCTTCACTTATCCCACCCACATCTTTGATGTTGTCGGTACCGGGGCTTGAACCGGCGACCTTCCGATCACAAGCTTACCTTCTTAACCTTTACGCCACCACTCCCCTAAACTTATGATTAATTAAACTGTTTTTTTTAACTAAATTACGTGTGTTTTGTCGTGTTTTCAATGTATCTCTCCTTTTTCTGATCCAAAGTGAACCAAACAACGAATTTGGGACGAATAAGAATCAAAGCCGACAAATTTGGAGGTTCCACCGAGATTGGTTGCACGCGGACAGGAAGGGACAAGCGCGTGACCAGAGCACTGTGACCGGTCTACACAACAATGAGGTAAGCAGATTGCCTGTTTCAACAAAAATCTGAAATTGGACATTTATAGGCAAATTTTAACTCAGTGTGTTGGACTCCAGTAATATAAGGAAATAAGACGAGTAAGTATACGTATATGTAAAGTAAAATAATAATACCCAAGTCCCAGGTAAAAACACGTAGTGGTCGCGCCTCCCAAATGCCGACGGGCGTTTGGAACAGAGGGGTCGGGGTTTTAGAATAAATAAATAATTTATTCGCCGCTGACCCTATAACTCTGAGACCAAGTTAACTGTAAACTTGCTAGAGTGGTGACTAGTTTAAAACAGTGACAATTTAGACTTACTTATAATTGGAGATTAAATAAGTAAGGGCGGGACTGGGGTGAGAAATTGAGGAAAACGCGCTGACTTTCGCTGATAAAATAATCCGATAGTTCCAAACCTGGACCAGTTAAAAATAGAATAAAATTAGTCACAGAATACTAAATCATTTTTTATGTTATAAAATAATGGTTTCCTGCCATGTGAGGAGTCAACACACATACCAATCTTATTTTACACTCAGAAGGTTCTTTTCATGGTGTCAGAGTCTCGCGTGAATGAAGTGCAAAAGTTGGCCTGTCCATTGTCTTTCATGTTTGTCTTTTGTCAAGAACTATAAGGTCAACTGCGTGGATGAATTACAAGAAAAAAGTTCTGGTTGTTCCAGTATCAATAAAGATTAATAGGCTTGGCTTTAAATTTCTTAAGCTTCAATGATAAGAAGTCTGAAGCCATATTGTTCCTTCCCAATGACACAACCTCAAACCACTGCATTGACCTGTCTGCTCTACCCCTGTCCGAAAAACAAAAAGTCAAAAATCTGGGAGTGATAATGGATCCTTCCATGAAACTCAACAGTCATGTAAACATGATCGTCAAATCCTGTTTTTTCCAGCTGAGGCGTCTGTCTAAGCTGAAGCCCATATTATCCAAAAAGCACCTGGAGACAGTGATTCACGCATTCATTACATCTAGGCTTGATTACTGCAATTCACTTCTGTTTGGCGTCAGTCAAGCCACCATTGCACGATTACAACTGGTTCAGAACGCAGCTGCCCGATTTTTAACCAGCACACGCAAAAGAGAGCACATTACACCAGTCTTGGCCTCCCTTCACTGGCTACCGGTTCATCTTCGAATCCAATTCAAAATTCTCATGTATGTCTACAAATCGCTGAACAGTCTCGCCCCCGCCTATCTCTCGGATCTGATACACCCATATGTCCCTCCACGTGCTTTGAGGTCAGAGGATCAGGTACTCTTAATAGTTCCAGAAACTCGCCTTAAGCGCAGGGGTGAGAGGGCGTTCTCTGTGGCAGGCCCAAGACTGAGCACCTGTCAGTGACTGAGCACCTGTCAGTGACTGAGCACCTGTCAGTGACTGAGCACCTGTGGAGGAAGTGGACGCGGGCACACCTTGGCTGCCGCTGCTCCTCGTACTTTTTGCTTTTTGAAACCTTTTTTATTACTTTCTGCTGTTTTTTTCACCGAGCCTTGTTGGACATTTCTACCTTTCTCGACTGCAGAGTGCGACAGGCGTAAGCCTGTGTACAGCACCTGTACAAGCGGACGCGGACATTTCTACCTTTCTTTGAACTTTTCTACCTTTCTTGAACGCAGAGTGCGGCAGGCGCAAGCCTGTGTACAGCACCTGTGTGGACATTTCTACCTTTCTTTGAACCTTTCTACCTTTCTGTGATTAAGTTTTGTGTTTTAATTAGTTAGTTTTAGAGCAACTGTCTTTTCTGACTGCGTTGTGGATCTGCAAACATTATAAGTTGCCGGTCAAAGCAGATGACCGCTTGTCCTGAGCCTGGGTCTGCTAAAGGTTTCTTCCTTCTAAAAGGGAGTTTTTCCTTTCCACTGATGCCATTGTGCTTGCTCAGGATGGGAGATCGTGGCGAAGCCAAGATTTGACTTGTTTGCTGGAGTCATTAGATAGTAAACTTTACTAGTCTAACCGGAATTTTAATATTAGTAGGGGCTGCTAGCTCCCGCTAGCTTCAACACGAATTTAGCTTCGAGTATCACGTAGCTGCACTTATTGTTCGCTTACCTGCTGCCTCTCTCAACTTCCTGTGTCCTCTGGACTGTTCTGGACTCTCTCCTGTACTCCTTCAAGGTAATGCTCGTTCGAGTTACATCTCTCTGCTTCTTGTATATCTTTCTCGGAGCCGTGGGCCTGCTGCTAGCGGCTAGCTCTGTGTTAGCCTCCTCCGGCTCGTGGATGTTGACCTATTCCGCTTCGCAGTTGTTTGAACTTAACAACTGCTCCATTCCTCCTTCTATTTCCACCATCAAACAACTGGGACTTCTGCGTAGACCTCGTTACATCCATAGAAGCTCTCGAAAGAAAACTGTTTTTTCTCAAGCGAACTCTGATTCGATTAGTGCTGTCTGGACTGAGAGACGTGTCGCACCTCGATGGCGTCATCAGAACGCTGCGTCTGTAGGCCTTTGTAGTCCTCTGCGCACGAAGTGGCGAGGAAAACGTGGAGTGGACTTCAGTCTGCTTAAACCGGTTCAAAAAGCTCCTATTCCAACTGGTATTAAATTAGAACTTTTCAATGTGCAGTCTCTTTCCAACAAGTCATGTTTAATTCATGATCACATTCTGGAGAAGGACTTGGACCTCATGTGTCTTACAGAGACGTGGCACCAACCAAACGTGTTCAGTTCTCTGAATGAAGCTTGTCCCTCTGGATACAGTTATCTGCAGAGAGCCCGCAGCACTGGCCGCGGTGGTGGTCTGGCTGTAATTTATCGCAGTAATTTAAAATTGTCTCATCTGTCTTCTCAGGACTTTTCCTCTTTTGAATGTCTGGCTTTCAGCTTCAAAGCCCCACTCCTGATGAATGTTATATTAATTTATAGACCTCCCAAACCGCATGTTTCATTTAACTCAGAGATGCATGACCTTCTCACTTTTTTCTGCACCTCCCCTGTGAAGACTATTTTTCTTGGCGACTTGAATATCCACGTGGACAATTCTTCTTCACCTCTGGCAACAGATTTTAAGTCTCTTCTGGACTCTCTTAATCTCACTCAACATGTTGACGCCCCTACGCACAGCAGGGGGCATACTCTGGATTTGGTGATTACAGACACTGTACTCATCAATAACTTATCTGTATATGACCTGGGTGTCTCAGACCATAGGGTCATCTCCCTGGAAGTGCCTTCATCTTCGCCTGCTTCAAATCCAAAACGACCCATCCAGTTCCGTGACCTTAAAAACATTTCCCCTGATGTTCTGTCTGCTGATCTTCACACCCTGACCGCTGTCAATCATCCTTCTGCAGATGACTCTGTGGATTACTACAACCAATCTCTTCGGGAGCTCCTGGACCTACACGCCCCCTTAAAGACAAGACTGGTGTCTTTCTCGCGCTCAGCTCCTTGGTACACTGATGAGCTGCGCAAGATGAAGGCAACTGGCCGTGCTATTGAGAGACGTGTAAAATCATCTGGTCTGTCTGTGCATAAGCAGGCATATAAAGAACATCAAAAAGCATACGCCTATTCTCTTAAAGAAGCACGCTCCAAATATTATTCTAACATCATCAACACCTGCCCTGGAAACTCCAAACAGCTCTTCTCCACAATCACTCGTCTGCTTAATCCCATTAAGCAAACTCTTGAGGACTCTGCTCAAAAATGTGACCTGTTTCTTTCATCTTTTAAAACCAAAGTTGACACTATCAGATCTCAGCTCCACAACCTCCCCGTTCTCAGTGTGCCACCCACCCGTCTGCATTCTGGGACCCTAAACAGCTTTGACGAAGTTGTTCAGAGTGAGGTGGAGGCCATCATCAAGAAAATGAAGCCTTCATCCTGCGCCCTGGATCCTTTCCCCTCTTCTCTCATAAAAACCAATCATTCTGCAATAGGCCCACTTATCACTCAAATAATAAATCAGTCTCTACAATCTGGTCATGTTCCACTGCCTCTAAAAACCGCCATCATTAGGCCTCTTCTGAAAAAATCTAATTTGGATCCCGACATTTTTTCTAATTACCGCCCAATTTCACACCTCCCTTTTCTGTCTAAAGTGCTGGAAAAAGCTGTTGCTGCTCAGCTGCAGGACCACCTACAACAACACTCCCTGTATGAGAAGTTCCAGTCTGGATTTAGGGCAGCTCACAGTACAGAGACTGCATTGCTGAGGGTTACCAATGATGTCCTCTTGGCTGCTGACACTGGCTCTCCCTCCATCCTTGTCCTCCTTGACCTCACTGCAGCCTTCGACACTGTGGACCATAATATCCTCCTCCACCGTCTTCATGTGGAGGTCGGTCTCTGCGACACAGTCCTGGACTGGTTCAAATCTTTCCTCTCCAATAGGCTGGAATGTGTTAGTCTTGGCAACGCCACGTCCCAGACAGTTTGTGTCTCCTGTGGTGTCCCTCAGGGGTCGGTTCTGGGGCCCCTGCTGTTTTCCCTTTACATGCTGCCTTTAGGTCAAATTATTAATCAGTTCAACATTTCTTTTCACTGTTATGCCGACGATACACAGCTTTACATCAGGACTGGAGCATCCTCATCTTCCACCTTGTCATCTCCATCTTCACTCACTGCCCTCTCTGCCTGCCTGGAGGCAATTAGGGCATGGATGAATCAGAACTTTCTTCAATTAAACTGCTCCAAGACTGAGGCCATACTGATTGGCACCCCTCACCAGGTACAAACATCTCCTATAACAAGACTTTCCTTTTCTGGACAAGACATCCCCCTCTCCACCTCTGTTACTAATCTTGGAATAAAAATGGACTCCAATCTTACATTTGAAAATCACATTAAGCATCTGTTTAAAACTTGCTTCTTCCATCTTCGAAACATCTCCAGACTTCGCCCATCCCTAACTTTTTCCGATGCTGAGAAGCTCGTCCATGCTTTTGTCTCCTCCAGGCTCGACTACTGCAACTCCCTGTTTATTGGAATCCCTGGCAAAAACCTTCAGAAACTTCAATATATTCAAAACAGTGCAGCAAGGATCTTGTTGAGAGTTCGTAAATTTGAACATATTACGCCAATTCTCCATAACCTTCATTGGCTTCCTGTCGCCTACAGAATTCAGTACAAAACTGCTCTCATTACACATCAATGCTTACACGGAACTTCACCAGATTATCTGAAGGATATTCTCATTCCATACTCATCCACCCGTTCGCTGCGGTCACAGAACAGCAATCTCCTTCACATTCCGAGAACCAAATTAAGGACCATGGGAGACCGGGCTTTCAGTGTGGCTGCCCCCCGCCTGTGGAACTCTCTTCCTGACTGTCTAAGAGCCCCACAGTCTGTGGTTGACTTTAAGAGCGACTTGAAGACCTTTCTTTTCGACCGAGCATACTCTACCTCCTCATGATTCTACTTTTGATCTTAGCTGATATTGTTATTGATTTTAAATGTTTTATTATTTGTTTTATTGTCTGTTTTATTGTCATTTAATTCTGTTGCTCCTTGTAGCACTTTGAGATTTTCATTAATGAAAAGTGCGTTATAAATTGAATTCATTATTATTATTATTATTAAGACTCTGGAACAAGTTACCGCTGCTCATCAAACAGGCCCCCTCCCTCTCGGTTTTTAAATCCCGGTTAAAAACTCACTACTACTCCATTGCTTTCAATGCCAGCTGATTTGTATTGGATCGTTTGATTTATGATCTGCAATGTTTTTATGTTTTTCGTGTTGTACTTCATTGTCTGTGTTGCCTGTTGCGTGTTTGTTTGTCCAGCACTTTGGTGTGGACTTGTTCCTGTTTAAAGTGCTTTATAAATAAAATGGTATGGTATGGTATGGTATGGTGTGTATGTGACATGGAGGAGAGTTTCAGAAGAAAAAAAATGGGAGTTAAAACTGCATATTTCTTGGTGCATTTGTGTGTACAACTGGACCAATGCTCTGTTTTTATTTTTTATTTATTTTATATACGTTTTAATAAGATATAACACCGCTGCAGACTGTTGCTCGCTGCTCTCAAAGCCTCTCAGCTTCTGCCCAGAGAGGAGCA
Source organism: Garcialebias charrua (assembly GCA_038048925.1). Classification (NCBI taxonomy): domain Eukaryota; kingdom Metazoa; phylum Chordata; class Actinopteri; order Cyprinodontiformes; family Rivulidae; genus Garcialebias; species Garcialebias charrua. The sequence continues at coordinate 20,713 of JBBPBX010022079.1, forward strand.
AGAGCCGCGCGGCTTCTCTCGTCTTCTCCCTGGCTCCCCATTCTGCTGTTACCTTTGAAGTTCTTTTCGTTGACTCAGGGCTCGGTTCTGTCCGGCCTTGTTGCGTGGAGCACGGGGCACGCGCGCTCAGAGCTCCGTTGCACGGCTACCTTTCTGAACTCCCGACCCAAGGGGAGAGAAAAAAGAGAGGGGCAGATCTTCCCGGAGCTTTTGTTAAAAATCTGCTATGAATCATGAAATAACACATTTAGCGTTATTTCTCTACAATGTAAATAAACGCTCCTGTATTATTCTTAAATAAACAAATAAATAATGGCGATGCAATTTGAAAACATGGTGAGTCATGGACTTTAAAGAATTCAAAAACAGAAGGAGGAAAATAATGATTACTGTATTTTTTAGCCTGTATGACATATTTATGGATTGATTTTTCTTCTTAAAATTTGTCACAAGCTATCTGAGGATTAAATATGAAACAAACATTGAGGCGCTGAGATTAGAATAAAATTTTACTTAGATACAGCAGTTTAATAGAGTAACAAAAGAAGTCTTCACCTCCTCAGTAGCTGGTGCGGATCTCCTGAAACACAGAATAAACATTACATTAAAATAGTTTACACTTCTCCATTATAACAGGATTAGATAATTTTCTACAGCGTGAATGTGGATGAAATGAAAAAATTAGAACTTCAGCTCAGCTCTGAACGAGGGTCTGGTTTTAACCAAGCTAGAAGGCCTCAGGACGTGTACAGTTTTTTGAATAAACAAATAAAATATTTGCGGACAGTTCGAGACGAATTAATTAGGGCCGAATGAACCTTCACGGTTGGAAGGATTGATCAAAAAGGATTATGACATTCTATCTCAATAATTTTAGGTTATAACACTTAAACAACGGGAAAGTTGGAAAATTGCAGTGAACCTCCCGTTAGCATAGCATATGCTGCCCAACAGCGGACATTTTATAACTTTGTAACGTAGACAGCTCACATCGGATTCGCTAACAAAGCATACAGTGGCAAGTCGTGTAGATAAACAATATCGACTTTAAATAATCCAAATTTAGTTTTTGTAGACGAACTTAGCAGCTAACAGCAAAGCTAACGAGCCACTAGGTTCGACGTGGTTCACGAGACGTCGTCGTCTTCTTTATAATTTGTGTATAGGCCGTGAGAATGTAGAACCGAACGCATCATACTTGCATTTTCCAATATAAGAAGCAGAGAAAGTGGATTACCAATCTGGAAGACGTACTTTTGTGAATAGTTCCAGTGAATGTACACGTCTTGTGAGCATTGACCGGAAGAGCAGGGTTGCCAGATCTCTAGACCGAAAGAAGCGATCAGCTCCTTCAAAACAAGCACAAATAAGCGACTCAATGTCCGCGAGAAGCAAAAATGAAAACCCGCCACAAGCGGATGATCAAATTTGAAAGCGACTCCAGGGAAAAACAAGCCCAATGCCGCCTGAAATAAGCGGACTTGGCAACTATGGGGACGCAAAAGACAGTCGTTTCGTGTATAGCCTGAGCAGGGTTGCCAGGTGAGAAATGTAGGATTATCGTACACCTATCATAAACAAAATAAGTATGCTCTATAGTCACTCTATTGTTGAACACTGTAGTGTTTGACAGGCACTCACAGCTTTGTGGCGTCAGTACTGGGGGGAAGCATAGACATTAACACGCATTATTGTCTGGTGGCAAATAATGAGCTCTACCGAAAGTCTTCGGTCACATTTAGAAAAACACGATTAGCTGGAATTTCAAGACGCCTTCAGGGTTCACAAAAAACTCCAACAGACAGTTGCGACAGGCTGATGGAAACAGATCACAACTACGCGTTCACAGAATGGCAAAATTATTGTATTTTTGGCCTTTTTTGGGATTATTGATCGTACAGAGGGCAAAATTATCGTACAAATGCGAAAATTGTCGTACAGCTGGCAACACTGAGCCTGAGTATAATGGAGACCCCTGATGGATGAAAAAAGGTACTGCAGACAGGAGGGTAATAATTTCTAGAAAAGCCAAAAACAGGTCGGAGTCACTTTTATTTGTGATTTAATTTAGTCATCCAGTTGGGTTATTCTTTCTGAAACATTTAATAAAAGTAAAAGGATGCAGGTGCAGATTTTAATGACTGTTTGGAGTCAGATGAATAAAAGAAGAGGACAGATTGGGGTTTGAAGAAAAATAAATAATGATAATGATAATAATGAATTCAATTTATAATGCACTTTTCATTAATAAAAATCTCAAAGTGCTGGAGAGGGAGTAGCCCTCACAATCAGGTCCTGAATAAATACACCTTTAATTTTAATCTATTGAGGACATAAATTGAATCTCAATTTATAATAAGTGGAGAATTGGATTTTAAAAATCGACTAGTTGCTTCCTAGATGTGGAAAATGGATTTAAAATTCATTCATTTCTAAATTTTGATGCACTTTTAACATGCAGGAAAGGGTTTTAACAGAACTGTTTTTTTGTATGTCCAGAAGCCCAGATTTAGCTTTTTTAGATTTTTCTACCTGGATTATTGAGCATGCATCAGGGTATTTAACAAAACAGTTTGTTGAATAAATGTTTTAAAACGTGCAATCACTGATCAGTTTTTTAATATGTAATGCACTTAAATGTTAAACTGAGTAAAAATGTGAAAGGACAATTAATTTAATGTTAATATCTTTATAATGTATTTATTCTTTGCACTAATACAAAGACAAAAAGTGGACCTTTAGAATGAGTATTCTGGTCTGACCCCCTTGAGATCAGATTAAGCTGTATGCGGCCCCCAGATCAAAATGAGTTTGACACCCCTGGATACCTGGAACAACAGGCCAAAATGAACGAGCCCATATTTTTACTTTGAATAAATGAGCCACTGAGCTTAATAATTTCAAATTGACAATTTAGGAGGGCATCTAGCGGTGCCGTTTAGACATGAAAATATAGAGTCAGAGTCAGAGTCAGAGAATCTTTATTGTCATTTGCACCGCATGTGGTACATGTGATGAAATGAGATTATGTACACAGGGTCCCAGTTACATTCAACAACTAAATGTAAGAGAAAAACAGTAATAACATCTAGGATTAACTAAGAAAAACATCAACTAGAAATACACTAAGCACTAATGTAATAGAAAAACAAAATCATTACAAACAGACAGCCGCACGAACATGAGTCTATATGAGCAAATGGTCACATATGAACACAGCAACAAGAAAACAGATCAGCATCAGCATGATGTGATATTTTGCAGTGTTTACTCTTATTATTTATTTATTCATGAGTCTAACAGCCTCAGGGTAGAAGCTGTTCCTCAGTCTAGTGGTTCTACACTTAATGCTCCTCAACCTCTTTCCTGAGGGGAGTGGGGCAAAAAGTGTGTGTGCAGGGTGAGTGGGGTCTTTCATGATGCAGGTGGCTCTTTTCCTGCATCTGGAGGTGTAAATGTCTGTGATAGAGGGGAGACTGACTCCGACAGACCTCTGTGCAGCCTTCACCACTCTCTGCAGAGCTTTTCTTTCCGCAACTGTGCAACCTCCATGCCACACATTGATGCTGGAGCACAGGATGCTCTCCACTGCACACCTGTAGAAGGAGGTGAGGACCGGGCTACTCAGACCAGCTCGTCTCAGCCGTCTGAGGAAGTAGAGTCTCTGATGACCTTTCTTGATCAGGCTGGTGGTGTTGTTGGTCCAGCTGAGGTTATCATTCAAGTGTACACCCAAGTACTTGTAGCTGGAGACCACTTCCACTGCAGATCCACTTATGTTCAGTGGGGTGTGGGTGTGTTTGTTCCTTCTGAAGTCCACAATCATCTCCTTTGTCTTCTTCACATTTATGTGAAGGTTATTGTCTTTGCACCAGCTCTCCAGGTGTTCCACCTCCTGCCTGTAGCTGGACTCATCATTGTTCGTGATGCAGCCCACCACAGCTGTATCATCTGCAAACTTTACAATATGACAGCCTGGATGGGTGGCTGCACAATCATGTGTGAGCAGAGTGAACAGAAGAGGGCTTAACACACATCCTTGAGGAGAGCCAGTGCTGAGGGTTATTGTGGAGGAGGAGAAGTTGTGGATCTTCACGGACTGTGGTCTGTTTGTTAAGAAGTCTGCGACCCAGTTACAAATGGAGGGGCTTAGTCCAAGTGTAAATAGTTTGTCCATCAGGGTTTGGGGGATCATGGTGTTGAAGGCAGACGTGAAGTCCACAAAGAGCATACGGACGTATGAGTCCTTCTGATCCAGGTGGGTGAGAGCAGTGTGGACCACAGAGGAGATTGCGTCCTCTGTTGATCGGTTCTCACGGTATGCATACTGATGGGGGTCCACGTTCATGTTGATGGATGTTTTGATGTGAGTCATGACCAGTTTCTCAAAGCATTTTGCGACTATCGGGGTGAGGGCCACTGGCCGATAGTCATTCAGGCCAGTCACTGTGGAGCTTTTTGGGACTGGGATGATGGTGGCAGTCTTCAGGCAGGTGGGAACTGTTTCCAGGGCAAGTGAGGTGTTAAAGATGTCTGCCAGCACATCGCAGAGCTGATCAGCACATTCTTTTAACACTTTCCCGGGAATGTTGTCCGGACCGGTTGCTTTGTGAGGGTTGATTCTCTTGAGACTACTCCTCACTTCTGCTGCGGTAACGCTGAGACGCTCTTCATCCGGTGGTGAGGTGAGTCTGGTGCTGGGTGGTCTGTTTGGGTCCTCAAAGCGTGCATAAAACCTGTTGAGGGCATCTGGCAGAGATGGATCTCTGGGGCATTGTTCACTCCTTCCTTTATAGTCTGTTATGCACTTTAATCCCCTCCACATGCTCCGTGGGTCTTGTGATGTGAACTGACCCTCAATTCTCTGTGCATACTTGGCTTTGGCCCTCTTGATTCCAGCAACCAACTCGCTCCTAGTCCTTCTCAGCTCCTCTGATACACGATACATAAATAAATCCAACAAGAAGGCAGATCTTAGAAGGCTCAAGGAATTTGCTAATTATCATAGACTGTATACTAGCAAGGGGATCTTAGAAAACCGTACATTGTATCTAAAAAAGCTAAGTCTGGTCCTCTGGACATTCAAAAAACAAAAAAACAAAACAAAGCAAAAAATTGTAGAAACGTTTCGTCTTTCGTCCGAAAGACTTCCTCAGTCTGAGGTGCTGGGTTCAGCTCAGTCTTATAAATAGCACCCTCTCACAGTGTTACACAACCAGTTGGCTGATGACAGCCTGAAACCAGCTGCTCACATGATCAAGGAGGACCATCAGCCTAACAATGGATCGTTAGCACCCTGATGGTTGTTTGCTATTCACAGAGGGCTGAGTGATACCAGCAATCACAGCATTGTAGGAGGGGGACAGTTGAACTCGGAGGCCTCCACCCCTGTTTAATGATGGGCGGTTTCTTTTCACAAAGATGGCCTCCTTTACTCCTCTCTCAAACCATCGTTCCTCTCTATCAAGGATGTGAACATCTTCATCCCTGAAAGAGTGACCGCTGGCCTGGAGATGAGTGTAGACTGCAGAGTCCTGACCTGATGATGTTGATCTTCTGTGCTGGGCCATCCTTTTGGCCAGTGGCTGTTTAGTTTCCCCGATATAAGACTGATCACAGCCCTCCTGACACTGAACAGCATACACAATGTTACTCTGTTTTTGCCGGGGGACTGGATCTTTGGGATGAACCAGTTTTTGCCGTAATGTATTTTGAGGTTTAAAAGCCACTGGGACGTTGTGTTTAGAAAATAAACGTCTCAATGTCTCTGAAACCCCTGCAACATATGGAATGGCCACTGGTCTGGGTCTGGGTTCCTTCTTTTCACCTGATGGCTGGCTGGAGTCCTGTTTGGGTTTCTTCTCTGCTTTCAGGAAGGCCCAGTTAGGATATCCACATTTCTCTAGAGCCTGTTTTGTGTGTGATTTCTCCTTCTGTCTGGCTGCTGAGTTAGTGGGGACGCTGTCTGCTCTGTGGTACAGAGTCCTGATGACTCCTAACTTGTGCTCCAGAGGGTGATGGGAGTCAAACTGTAAATACTGGTCTGTGTGGGTGGGTTTGCGGTACACCTCAGTTTGCAAATTTCCTCTATCAGAAACAGAGACCTCACAGTCCAAGAAAGCCAACCTGCCATTTCTTACATCTTCTCGTGTGAACTTGATATATTTATCCACAGAGTTGATGTGATCAGTGAAATGTTGGACTTCCTGAGATTTAATTTTAACCCAGGTGTCATCAACATACCTGAACCAATGACTTGGTGGTCTCCCCGTAAAGGATGTCAAGGCTCTCTTTTCTACCTCCTCCATGTACAGGTTGGCAACAATAGGAGAAACTGGAGACCCCATAGCACATCCATGTTTCTGCCTATAATATTGCTCCCCATATGTGAAGTAGGTTGACTGCAGGCACAGTTTCAAGAGTTGACACAGTTGCTCTGTGGAAAGCGTGGTTCTGCTGTTCAGAGTGGTGTCTGATTTTAACCTTAAACAGACCACCTCTACTGCTTCATCAACAGGAATGCACGTAAAGAGTGATGTAACATCAAAAGAGACCATTGTTTCATCAGTCTCCATGATGACATCCCTCACCTTATCCACAAAGTCCATGGTGTTCTGTATGTGGTGTTCTGAGCTGCCAACTAAAGGGATGAGTACAGATGCCAGATATTTGGAAACATTGTAAGTGACAGAGTTAATCATGCTAACAATTGGTCTTAAAGGTACACCTTGTTTGTGGATTTTGGGTAAACCATACAGACTTGGCGTGGCCTCCCCTGGGTACAGTCTGTGGTACAGAATATTGTCAATAGCCTTGTCCTGCTTCAAAATTTTCAGGCAATCTATCAACTTCTTCTTGTAACCACTTCCTGGATCTCTTTTCAGCGGTTCATAAGTGGTTAAGTCACTAAGGAGTGACATAACTTTCTCATGATAGTCTTTCTGGTTCAAAATCACTGTGCACCTTCCTTTGTCTGCTGGGAGAATTATGATGTTTTTGTCCTTGCTAAGCGTAGTGAGTGCATCCCTCTCTTCTCTACTGATGTTGGAAGGTGGTGGTTTAGCATTACTGAGACAGGCTGAAACTTTGACTCTGAGTTGTTCTGCTTCAAAGTCTTTAATTTTGTTGTTACGGATGGCTGACTCAGTGGCTGTGATCATCTCCACCAGTGGAATTCTACTTGGTGCCACTGCAAAGTTTAGCCCCCTGGCAAGAATCTCTGTCTCCGGCTGGGTGAGCTGTCTGTCAGATAAATTCTTCACCCACTTTTCTGTCTCCCCGGCATGTGTATCGGAGTGTTGTCTTACACTGAATGTGTTGTTGTTGGAATTGTTATGGTGTTGACGAGTTATCAGTGAGTTAAATTTGTTTTGTTGTCGAGTCTTGGACTTGACATGCTGTGCTAAGCGTGCTCGATCTGTACAGTCCATCACTTGCTGAAGTGTGGTCTGATCTAGGCACGTTGTTCCATCGTACATTGTATGTTCTGAAATAAAAGTAGGCTACAGTATTTTTTTGGTTTCAGGGTAAATTGATTATTTCACTTTTAGGTAAACTAATGTTTTGGATCTGTTGTGCAGATCAGATTAAATATGCCTCTGTCGAAGGATCTATAATAAAGCTGATTAACAGAAAATTAATTTGATCTTGGTCTGTTAATGATTTTTTAATCTTTTTTTAATTTTTTAAATAGCTTCATTGAACAGTGTTGGTGGAACGGCAAAAGTGAGTCTTATGAATCCCACCTCATCTTTACAGAACACATAATGGTAAAACATGCATTAAGGTAGGCCTCTGTCAAAACACATGCAGCATCTGACTTTTGAATCTCAGCTACTGTGGTTATTGATCAGATCGGATCAGATTTAATATGAAGGTGTGTCCAGAAACTGACTCACCGTGACTTCACTGGGAAGAACAACAACATGGCTGGACTCATATGCAAGCTTGCTCATAGAACTTTTGAGGGGCTTACGCAAGGAACGACTGAAAACAACAAAGGCAAGGCACCAAAAGAACAAAAGACTGTCTACAGAAACTTTCAGCCAAGCAGAGGCAAAGACTTTCTCAAAGAACTGTCAAAACATGGTCATCAGACACAAATGGCCAGGATATACGGTCCGGATTTGGGGGGTCCGGTTATACTGTGTTCAGGTGGATCTGACGACTTGCTTTTTCTGGTTCCTGTAACTCTGTGGTGAAGCTTAAGGAAAGCAAGGGAAATGACCCCAGCTCCTGACCCTAAAACGAGTTAACTTTTATATTTTTGTTTTTGCAGTTATCCTTGGCGGAGTGCATGTTGGGAATCTGATGTGTCACAAGGGGTACATTTTGGTAAATGATTATAATTTTAAAGAAAATGAGATGATATCGTAGATTACAGTTAGCTACTGTATATGGTTGAGAAAACCAAATTAGTGGTGGCAATAGGCTGAGGTTTAGGAAACGTCTGACACTAGTGTTCAGGTTAAAGGATGGTAAAATTAGACACAATTTCCAATTTAACAACCTAATAACTTTGGCGTGCAGACTACAGACTTGAAACAAGGTGGAGTTTTGTTTCAAAAGGGGGTTAAGAAGTTGACAGATGTTTCTAAAAATAGAAAGGTTGAAATTGGTCCCTAGAAATAACGAATTAGAAATAACTAGATTGTAAATGTTTCCTAGAAACAACTAGGTTGACAAATGTTCCTAGAAATAACTAATTAACTAAAAGATGGTAAATACATTTTAGTATACAAAGAATTTCACTTGCGTTGATATTGAGGCGGCATCGGTCTTGAACGTTTTATTTTCTTTAATCATGTCATGGAGGAAGGAGTATTGATGCAAGCATATTTCAAATGAGCAATTAACAACAATGTTAAAGGTTTATATGAGCAATTAACAACATTTTTTTTCCTCTGTGAAATGTGTGTGAAGCAGATCTAGGATAGGGGATGCCCCTTGGAAATGTCTCCTGGCCTGCAGGCTCAAACCACTCAAACCTGAAGTGGACCTGATCAGAGGATGTTTAGAAATATGATGGTTCTGTAGATTTATAGCAATTGACTTGACTAGACGACATGTGACTTATTGACTCAGGAAAAAGGTGTATAGAACCACAGGTGTACAATGTTTTGTGAATTATGCTCTGCCGCCGCTTGCAATGTTACTTTTATGTGTGTAATTTCTGCTATAAGCTGAATGAAAAGGTACAGTATTTTTATAAGTATGAACCACCTTAAGAACTACTCATAACTAACCCTAATGAAGATTAAGTCTCTCCCAAACCCAACTAACATGCATGATTCATTCTTTGTACTACTGATTTATAATTTGTTGGGTGTTGTTTGCTATGGCACATTCTGTTTATTATAGGTGGTTCTTGGAAATGCTCCAGCTGAGGGGGTAAGGATGGAACTCTATTTTTGTTTTATTGCACATTTCCGGGTACAAATTTTAATATAACATTGGAGAAATTGGCTTACGTTTTAGAATCTGACTTATCAGCACCATTGTGAGTGGGTTTATGGATAGACAATAGAGAGTAATTTAACTCATATGGATTTACCCACGTTTGGGCCTTCTCTTAGATGAGTGAATTGGGTTAAACCAAGAAGGCCCTGTTGTAGTCTAACGAGTCGAAAGTTTGTGGTTTAGATTTTCTCAACAGATTTTACAGGAGGCAAGACCAGACAGCCCTGGTCAAGTAGGGACCCGTGTGAGGTCGCTGAACGCACACCACAGGCAGTGCGTGTCAATGCCAGGGGATCCACACGGTTCAATGTGCTCCAGCCCGTGAACCAGGAAGGAGCTAAAGGATTGGGCTGGACGACAAGAAGAGGTCGCATTCGAACTCTTGTGCCTTGGTAGACCAAAGTAGCCGAGTATAGTTGCGTGCGTGCCCAGAAGGACTCTGTTTTATGGGGCCACTCGGTGCTAGGAATATCCATACATAGAACAGATACCTAGAACGATAAAAACATTACATATTAGAGTTTCACATAACACGAAGAAAACTCGGGGACATAGGAGGACATTCCCGAGCAACGCCAGGGGAATGCCCCTGAGTACGTGTGGCACATTCAAAAAGTATATTAATGTTTCTGTGATGGTGATATAAATCTTGTGTTCTTTCTCTATTTTTGTGTGTTCAAGGGAGACAACTGCCTTGCTGCTGGAGGAGGAACTTGGGAAACTTAAGGTTTATAATTCTGCAATATCCTAAAGCGCTTACTATTATTATCGTTCATAGTTTGCATATACTGTATTTCCTTATATTCTACAATTTGCATATTAATAAATTCATTCGGGTCTGGACGACCCACTGGACAATTGGCTGATAAAGATATTTGGTCCCTGGAAACAGGTGTTTGTATCTATAATGGTATCATTGGCTATTTTCTTAGGCATACTTATAACTTGCGGGTGCTGCTGTGTGCCTTGTCTGAGGTCTCTAACGGTTCGACTTATCACGTCTACCCTGGAGAAGAGGGATCCTGAAGTGATGCGCCAACTGCTTTTGTTAAAAAACTATAACTTGGAGGATTTTGAAAAAAACTGATAGAATATTGTTTATATATGCGTTTAGCTGCGTTATTAGGTGTGTGATTTTATTTCTTTTGGAATGACCTCAGATAATGTGGTCCAAAGGGAGTTTGTTGTTAAATAAACATATTTTTGTCTTCGTGTTTTTTCATCTTGAAGGGGTTTTAAAATGATGCAGCTTGTGTCTGTCCTGCAGGCTTAGGGACTGCTCTATTTTTGGATCTAAGGGTGTGTGGATTTATAGTTTTGTGTGAGCTGCTTTGGGGCATATATAGGACATGATTGCATGGACATTTGTGAAACAGTTAAAACCTTGATTATAAAGCACTTGTGTATTAATTATATAACAGTTGTGTGTTAGTTTCAATCAGGTTAACATATAGAACTGTGTATTATCCTTCACTCTCAAAAACGCAAAGTCTGCAAGCTGAAACAAGCAATGGAATTTCCTGACAGAAGCTTTCTAGCAGTTGGGGAAGGGCAACGTCTTAAAGCAGAACTTCTATTATTAAGGTGAGAGCAGGCAATGCCCAAATAAGAGCATAAAGCAGAACTTCTATTATTAAGGTGAGAGCAGGCAATGCCCAAATAAGAGCATAAAGCAGAACTTCTATTATTAAATTGAGGGCAGGCAACGCCCAGAGAAGGGTATAAAAATATGAATTTTCCTCCTCCATGCCAGTCAACGCAGCCAGCCCAACGAGAAGAACAGCTGTATTCAGACTAAATCAGGTTGTATATGGGGTCTCTCTTGAAATGCCATTTCAATGTGTTTTCTCTCTCTTTTTCTCTCTCTCTTTCTTCTGTCTCCCTATCTCTCTCACTCACTCACTCTCTGTCCACTTATTTTAATCCAATATAATGACTTTTGAAATAGAACAAATGCATTCTGTGACTTTTTAAACTTATGATTAATTAAACTGGGTTTTTTGGAACTTTAAATTACGTGCGTTTTGTCGTGTTTTCAATGTATCTCTCCTTTTTCTGATCCAAAGTGAACCAAACAACGATTTTGGGGCGAATAAGAATCAAAGCCCACACTTTACACACACCAAACTCTTGCACAGACTTATTTTAGATGTCACACAAGGTTTTGGTGCTGGACATGACTTTTGTGTAATCAGGGCAGAAAGGCCTTATCTTTGCATATAGGTCTTTTTTATTAAACGTTTGTGGGCTGGTCCATCCATCCATAATAATAATAATAATAATGAATTCAATTTATAATGCACTTTTCATTAATAAAAATCTCAAAGTGCCATCCATCCATCCATCCATCCATCCATCCAAATGATATTTAAATAATGTATTTCAAAGAAAGAAAGATAAGATTTCTTGTTTCACCAAATATATATTAACATAAAAAATAAATTCTAAAGATAATCTTACATAAAGATAAACAAAAACATTTTAGAGCAAAATTATCTGGAAAAACAAGGCTAATTTAATTAAACACGCTGCTCGATTCAGCTTTTTTGTTACTCCCGATGACAGCCAGCTGACAGCCAGCCAGCCAGCCATCCATCCATCCATCCATCCATCCATCCATCCATCCATATGATATTTAAATAATGTATTTCAAAGAAAGAAAGATAAGATTTCTTGTTTCACCAAATATATATTAACATAAAAAATAAATTCTAAAGATAACCTTACATAAAAATAAACAAAAACATTTTAGAGCAAAATTATCTGGGAAAAACAAGGCTATTTTAATTAAACACGTTGCTCGATTCAGCTTTTTTGTTACTTCCTGATGACAGCCAGCTGACAGCAACGTGAACGGCTGATCCATCCGATCTTAATTTTACCTTTTCAAACGGCCAGTTTAACCTGCCATCTCCTCAATATAACACCATTTTATTGCATGCTTTAAATTTTAGTTTCTTTGCTGCGATTTGTAAAACCTAAGCCAATCTAACGCACGTGATTGCGCAATGCGCGGCTGGACACAGACCAACCCCACGGCTGGAGCGCATTGCGCAGTGATTACGCATGTCTGCTTTGTCTAATGAAATAAAGATAGTGGGTGGATGGATGGATGGACGTATGTATGGATGGATGGATGTATTATGTATGTATGGATGGATAAAAACTGATTTGATTGCAAACGCAGTAAAAGCTTTTTTTTTTCTCGGGTCGGTCGGAAAAACAGCTGACACTGACAGCTTTGATCGGCTTTATTTTCCTTATTAAATAAGGACATTAAAGCCGATCAAATCCACCATGTTACATTACAATCCTTGAATAAAACACCAACTATTATTTAGTTACATCTTAACGGAGTTCTAAAAAAAAGGTCTTAAACTCAGAAACTGAAAGTATTCCTGCAAAACGCCTTTTCTTTTCACTGTGCAGCCTAGATGTTAAGTAGCCATGTGTTTCTTTCAAATCTGCACATTATTGGCCGAAACCAATAACAAAAGCTCCGATACCAGCCAAACAAGTCCGCATGTTAATCAGCTGTGAGTGTCCCCGCCCCCATACACAAATCCATGCGGCTTGTTTTTACTCTGAAAACAAACTGATTTCTAACACAAAGTTTATCAGTTTAAACTGTTGCGAATTCAAAAGGTTGAAGGAAGCTCTGAAACGAATGTGCAATTTTATGCAGGTTTATTGTACATAATAAGAATAAACCTTACAGCAACAACAGACCTCTCACCAAGCACAAGTCCACACACGCTTCTTCAAAGGCAGGGCCACGGTTATAAAACCCCGGATGTCGTCACCGCCTCCTGGAACCTGGAACCGCCTTGGACTGCTTCGGGACCGCCCTGGAACCACCTACACTACCACGTGACCCTCCTTTCTGTCAACAAACTATCAGCTTCAATGTAAACATCAAATGTTGGGTCTGTTGAATTGTGCAGGCGTGTAACTGTTCCCTAGTGAAAACAAAGCCCGAGAGAAAGACGTTCTGCCTAGTGTCACATTTCACATTATAAGGCAGAATTAAGTGAATACAAATAATGGAACATAATGGGTGTAATGTAATACTGATAGAAATATATTTCAATTCCCCTTTTGACATGACAAACATCATGTCAACAAAATCCTATATGTTCTATGTGAGAATGCAATTAAAAACTGGATACACATTGGAAATCTCTAACATTCCCACCCACAGCAATATTACATCTAAGTTACCCACCCAGAATATAAAACCCTCATATAAAATAAGCATCAATACTACATGGTAATAACTAATAAAAGTAAAGGTAAGAAAGTACAAACAAAGAAAACAACCAACAACAAAGAACAAGAAGAAACAGAATAAGAACAAAACAAACAAATAAAGAATAAAACAGACAAAAACAAAGAATAAAACAAATGTAACAAACAAATAGAAACAAGACAAAACAAACAAAAACAACGAACAAGAATAAAACAGACAAAAACAAACAAGACAAAAATAGATACAAAAACAAACAAACAAAAAATAAAAACCAGAAAGAACCGTGCGGACTGTCCCTCACAAAACACGCCTCTACAGGGTATATACAGGAATAATGAAGTTAAATTCAATACCTTTAAAAAAGCGTTCAATAAAAAAAACAACTGGACTTTAATTGGACTTTATAAATTCAATACTTTCTCAAAAAAACTTAAATTTCCCAAAATTTGATTTATCAACTCTTAACAAACTTCAAAACATTGCATATACTCTGCTCCAGTGTGTGCATTTCTGGTATGCGTTAACCTTAGCAAATAATATGAACTATGGCTTAGGCCTCTTCATCTTCTTCATCATAGACACCTGTGAGGGGAAAAACCCTACACTACTCTGTTAACTAATCCGATATCTGAGAAAAACTCAACTACTCTTATTCAGAGATGTCTGTGATAAGGGCTAAGACCACAATCAGAAAATTAACACTAAGTCTATGATTAATCTGATCAGAACAGAAAACACAAAAATCCTTCCATAACCTATCAAACTCAATTATCTTATTCACATCCATTTCCTATATATATATATATTCTCTCAGTACCAGAATGTTCTACCACAAACATTTCCTATCAGTAAAATTCACCGCTAGGCTACTCTGATACTTCTTAACAAAGGTGCAGCTAAAATGTATCCTCTAAAACATTTCTAATTATCGTTCAAATCTAAGAATCAAAATTGATAAAACTAAATTATATCTATAGAAAAGTAGTGAAAACCCTGTACACCTTTCTCAAAAATCTATCAATACACAAAAATCTATCAACACACAACTATTGTACTGCACATTCACCAGGCACAAACATATATATATAGTCACATTAATCTGTCTGTAACATTCACATTCTGTCTGACTCATTCATCTCAACAACCTTCAATCCTTTCTGGACCTCCTGGATCAAACTCACAGTCATACTTCACAGGTGTAAGAATAACCATATGTATCCTTTCAACATATGGTGTAAACAACAATTGAGAGGTTTCAACAAATAATGAGAAAACCTTGGCATATATTAGTGATTAGTTGGTTAGTTTGTTAGTTAATGTGATTAGTTCTGCTCTGCTTCATGTTCCACCTGTTAACCTATAGGATAAAAATGGTGCAGTGAAATAGATCTTCCCTTCATTGTTTACATTGCAACATTAAGCATTCATTCAACATTAATTAATCTGCTGAAAAGGGGAGGAATGTAAACCCAGTTATGGTAAGGTTCCTCTGCTTGTCCATCACAGCTGTGGAAACATGTGATTGTAAAGTGCATTTCCCCTTTTCAGATATAAATTATTCACAATCTTATTTTTCGTGTTCCTTCACGATCATCAGAAGTCCAGATTTGACCTGTAAATGAAAAAATAAGAAAAAGTCAGCACTAAATCTGTATAAATTACCCCAAACGTTCAGATCAAGAGGTGGGTTCAACAGAATCTTGTTGAGCAACTACTATCCAGCAACCTGTCTTTAGGCACTTATTAAAATGATATTTTATAACTTTATCAAATGTATAACTGTTTCCAGCTTTCATCACTGTATGAAGAGTTAAAACGTTGATCTAATTAGTTATTTGAAATGGTGTGTTTAACTATACAGTATGTTCCTTATTCGTCATCCCCTTTTGAAACAGGATGTAATCAAAAAACATCCTGTTACAAAGAAAATAATGGAATGCCCATAACACTAACGTCATCTGTACTACAGATGGAAATACTACAAGAAAGAAAAAATAAAAACTCAAAACATCCAAACACAATTATTCAGCATCAGACTTACTACTTGTACCATAAGACACACCACCCCATCTGACACATTCTTCACCACCACTACATCCTATGCCAGCTCCTCCTTCAACACAACCTCTACTCTATTTCTCCTTCTATCCACACCAAGGTAAGAGAGTTCGAACCTTGCACCAATACCTCGAGCCTTGCTGCCCTTCCACTCGGTCTCTAGGACAAAGAAAACATTTACCTTCCTTCTCTGCATCATGTCAGCCAACTCTCAACCTATGCCTGTCAAAAAGGTGAGGAAAAAGAAAAGAAAAAGAAAAACACCCATCCAAAAAGGAAAGCAACAGGTGCCCATACCGAACAACCGTACTGTGAGTACGTGAAGGATGAAACAAAAACGTGTGTGGCCATGCAGGTCACGTGTCAGTGAGATCTGTACATGTATGTATGAGTAATGAGTGTGTGTGTGAGGTTCTACCATAGCAAAGATAGTACTGATCATGAAAAACTGTAGTTATTGAATCACCACCTGAAGATCACATGGTCAGCTGACACATCAGCCAGGCTGCTATGTTTGGTGGTGACGTTTTCCAGCTTGACAATCACTTGTCATGAGTTTTCCAGCCCCCATAGGAGATGTCAAGAGTTCAGCAGTGGGTGCAGACCATAGTTCATAGACTTGAGTTGAAACTGGTGCAAAAATTTAAAACTCCATATAACAGTTCAGGTATGAGTCATGACAGCTTGCGGCTTTAGCTGAACATGATGCATTTTGGCAGTCCAGTGCAGGCGGTGTCAGCATGCAGCTTAGCTGAACACAACGCAATTTGGTAGTTCAGTGCAGTCCAGTGCAGGTGCCAACAGGAGTTGTCAGCAAAACCTAACTTCAATGACAGCACAACATGTGAACTATCCAAGAATGGCGTTCAAAACCAGAGAGTCATGATGCAACTAGTCCATGCTATGGTTGAGGGAACCTGGGTGTATGCAAACGAGTGTACTGAGCAATGCAAATGTTGTAGGGTGAGGAATAAAATTGTAAATTGAGAGCTGCATATCTGTGTATAAGTGAAATCCACCACCAAGTAGAAATAATTAACTGCTAACCAAACGTCGTCATGGAACACCTACAGCATTCACTGATTAGATGCCAAGCTGAAATCCTCAGAAAACACCTAAATAAAGTCACCTCCCGCAGTATAAGTCATGAACACACCAGCACATCTGCCAGCAATGAGAAGACTCCCTTCTGGACTCTGTCAGGCAGGACAGAAGGCCAAACACGTCCTGCAGAACAAACAAGCGGCAGTCCTCCAAGAAGAAAAGAAATACACATATAAAAAACAAATAAATAAAATAAAAATAAACCACCAAAGTACTCCAAACCACTATTACACAGGCCATGTTCATATGTCATTAAACATGACCTGCATCCCACTAGGCTGAAGTGATGAGAACTGGAAACGTAACAATTAATGGCGTGAAATTAACCATGCATGTACTGTAAATGTTTAAACAACACAAAAGCTACCTTCAGCAGGAAAGACAGCATTTGCCAACACGTTCATATGAACCTCACCTATAAAAATCTGAAATGTACCTTTAACCCTGAAAATAACCAACAAAACTACGTAAATGAACCACCTATGAAAATTATATGCTAATAATTAAAGTGCAAAACATCTCCTGAGAGTCTATCTAATCCATAGCACCCAGAACAGTTGTGGGATAGTCCCTCGTCCAGCAAGTTTCCCAAGAAGAAATAAACAGATAACGTTTAGGTTTCAAACTAACTACTGTACTCTGGAGTTTTCTCAAAAGCAGCACTGAAGTAACTACACTAATAAACAGTAACTCTTACAGTCCCATCCTGATTAAGTTGTAAAACTCCCCGTTATCAGCCGAAACCCTGAGCCGGACACTTTAGCAGGTCCAGAACCAGGGAGACAACTCAGTGAGATTTATGGATGAAAGAGGCATCTGTGCCTGGCAAGGCAGATTCACAGGCACATATGGGGGGTTGAGGGAGGAGGGGAGGAGATGTCTCCTTCCCGGTACCTCTTTCCCTTCGTGTCAGGCAACAACAGGAAAGTGTTATCTTGTTTGAAGCCATAAATCTGAGTTTGAACCAGCAGCTTGCATCTGCGAAACTGCTTCGGGTACATCCCCAGACCAGGTTCCTGTCTCCCTGGCTTTTACACTCACAAACGCAATAAATGAGAATAAAAATAAAAAATCTGTCTAATAGACAAACTGTTAACTGTCAATTAACTAACAACTGCACTCCGGAGTCTCTTCAACAGCAGCACCGAACAAAACTAACGGAACAAACAGCAGCCCTGAGCCGGTCCCTGGACCAGAACTTCCAGAGGCCATCTGTGGCGGGGGGAGGAGGGGGGGAAGGGAGGAGGGGAGAAGATGTCTCCATCCTGGTACTGACTGGGAGGAGGGGAGCCCTATCTGTAGGAACCGCAGTAAATCAGTGGGGGAGACTGGCCGTGTGACAGCTGCATGTGCAGGTTCCAGCCAGACCTTCTGCATCCAACAACCCACAAAACAATATATGAAAATAAATAATCTTTCCCTGTTGCCTTTGTTTGCGTGTATGCAGTACTTTCCGGAGTATAGGTCACAAGTGTCTAAGAGAAAGGGAAAAAAAGAAATAAATAAACAAAAGAAAGTTAAAAAAAATAATAAATGAAAATAAAAATAAAAAGTTTGCGACCTATACACCGGAAAATACGGTAATCAACTTCAACTGGGAAAGGGAGGAAAAATTTGACTCTACAGCGAACACAGGTCCCGGTTGTGAACTTAATCACATGCACGGCAACTTGTGAACCCGGAGCGGCCAGACCACTCTGTACGGCGAGCGTGTGCCGGATTAAAGCCAGTGTGACCTCTACGGCGAACAAAGTCCCGGATTTCACGATCTGGCCTCGGCCCCACAGCGTCCCGGAGTCCAAAAGAAAGGGAAAAAAAAGAGTCTCCTAGCCGGAGCTCATAGAGGGGGGAAAAGGCAAATTTAAGGCACTCGTAAATTATCCCTGCGCGTGTGTGGACTTCTATGTGCTTTTCACTTTACTTACATGTACGAAACCCGCAAAAAATAAATGCACATTCAAATGAAATGCCAACAGTAGTTCACATTTTTTTTACTTTTAGCTGCTAACACAATAAACCATTGGCCCACCCGGAGAAAAAAACAGCCCTCAGTCAACAAATAATTTAGTGTATCCGATAGCAGACATTTTGTGTAAGAGGAGTTCTGCTCACCTACTCTGTAAAGCACCGGTTGTTGACTGCGCGCGTGCTCGTCCCTTCCGGTGGGGGAAACCCTCCAAATCGTCTCCCTTCACAACCTCCAACGTCGATGGTCACCAAATTGTTGCGAATTCAAAAGGTTGAAGGAAGCTTTGAAACGAATGTGCAATTTTATGCAGGTTTATTGTACATAATAAGAATAAACCTTACAGCAACAACAGACCTCTCACCGAGCACAAGTCCACACACGCTTCTTCAAAGGCAGGGCCACGGTTATAAAACCCCGGATGTCGTCACCGCCTCCTGGAACCTGGAACCGCCTGGACTGCTTCGGGACCGCCCTGGAACCACCTACACTACCACGTGACCCTCCTTTCTGTCAACAAACTATCAGCTTCAATGTAAACATCAAATGTTGGGTCTGTTGAATTGTGCAGGCGTGTAACTGTTCCCTAGTGAAAACAAAGCCCGAGAGAAAGACGTTCTGCCTAGTGTCACATTTCACATTATAAGGCAGATTAAGTGAATACAAATAATGGAACATAATGGGTGTAATGTAATACTGATAGAAATATATTTCAAAACACTTCTAAAGTGTTTTTTAGAGCATGGGATGGTTTCTTCAAAACTTCAACTAGTATATTTTGCAAAAAAAAAACAATTTTCACAAATTTCTCAGAACTTGAAGGTTTATTGATTTTTTTCTCAGTTAGAGTATGCGCGACTTGGTCCTACTTTTCCCGTGGCGCGTCACATATATGTATACACACACACACACACACACACACAAACATACAATATGAATAATTCTTAGATATTCTTTTTTGTTGTTCGCACCAGCTGTGGTACATGTTTTGGAGAAAATTTTGTACACAGGGCCCCAGTTACATCCAACAACAGTCTGTGTGAACAGATGAGCACGCATGAACACAGCAACACGAAACAGATCAGTAGCAACATGATGTGATTCTTCACAGTGATTTAGAGATTATTCTAATATTCTATTATAATGTAATAATAATAATAATAATGAATTCAATTTATAACGCACTTTTCATTAATGAAAATCTCAAAGTGCTAATGTGTTTAGATATGTTCCTAAACTGCTCTGAGTTGTCCAAAACCGCTTCAGATTAGGTGATTTTTATTAAACTTATTCATTTTACATCAATAAAAAACAACATTTAAACATACAGTGTACAATATAAAAGACATAAAATGAAAGGAGGCAGAGAGAAGAAATAATCTTATAGTATCTGCCCCTTTTTCTTCAAAAAACCCCCAAAAAACACAAAAGCAAAATCAATCCAAACAATTAACTAATGCAATGTTTTTCTAGTAATTGAACAAAAAGCTTCATTTTTTGACTAAATACTTACTAATAGAATTGATTTAACTAAAGATTTTCGTATTTTGTTAACAACTTAGATTTAATCGTTTTTTAAACGCAAGCATAGATTTAGCATATTTAACATCGTTTTCTAAATTGTTCCATACATCAATTCCCTGTATCGAAACAGTCCGACCTTTCGAACTGGTCCTATACTGAGGTTTTGCAAAAATCTCAGTTCCCTTAAGACTATAACAAGACCTTCTTTTGACAAAAAACTTTTGAATGTTTGGAGGCAGTAAGTTGTGTTGAGCTTTATACATAACTAATTAAATATTATAATCCACCAAATCATAAAATTTCAATAACTTAAGTTGGTTAAATAATGTATTAGATGGATGGCAATAAGGTTTTCCTAAAATAATTCTCACAGCTCTTTTCTGTAAAATAAAAACAGGCTATGTCATAGTTTTAAATGCCTTTCCCAAAACTTCAACACAATAAATTAAATGTGGAACAAAAATGGTATTATATAACAAATGCAAAGCTGTCTCATTCAAAAAATCTTTAACTTTATACAGTACCGCAGTAGATCTGGCTAACTTAATTTTTACCGAAGTGATGTGCTGTTTCCACGACAGTTTGTCATCAATTACCACACCCAAAAACTTCACCTCATTAACTCTCTTGACTTCCACACCATCAATTTTTAGAAAAAAATCCATATTCTTTTTTGTATTACTAAATAGCAT
>JBBPBX010022080.1:0-16580 GCA_038048925.1 Garcialebias charrua
CAGTTATTATCAAAAATTTAACTCAGAAAAACTAATTCAGCTAACAATTGTTTTAGGGGTTTCTCGTTTCTGTAGTTACATTTGAATGAAATTCAACCCTCGCGCTGAGGTTGTTTGAATGAGTCCCACCCCTGCTGCAAACAACGAATCAAATGTGAGCAGTACATGACGTGAAACTGGGTCCGTACGGGGCTCGGCCCGATAGAACCAAGATGAAGATGGTTCCAGAACAAGGGTGGATCCCGGGCGGAAAAGGTAAATGCGAATACGCCGAACCCGGGTTAGAAGCTGGGAGAGCCGGGGAGGGCTGGCCAATGCGTAAACGGCTTGTGCTGACTCAGCTCTGCTTTTAAACAATGTCCCCCACCGGGTGAAACGCAGACCTCGGACGGTTTGTCTGGCTGCAGCTCTCTGTTGGGGGTCGGAGACCAGTAAACCAGACACAACCAGGAAACGTGTTGGGGTCAGGATATTTGCTCTCTTATAAAACTCACAGGTCTTCAGCCCCATGACCCACAACAAAAAGAGGGAAAACAGGCATTCTGTTCCACTTTTGTCTAATGATGACAACAATTTGTCTCTACCCTCAAACACTCTCGAACAGAGTAGTATGGCAGCACACCTGCAAAAAAGCCATCTCCCTAATCTGGTTGACCCTCAAGGGATCACAGAATCTAGGGCCCCTAGAGGAGAACTGGTTCCACCACCTGCTCTTCTTCAGGGACACACCACGTCACCAGAAGGAGCAGTCTCGCCACTTAGGCTGGGAGCTGTGGTAAATCTCAGCTTAGTGGCAGAGAGGAACAAGCTGGTGGCATCAGGCCTGCCGTAAAATGTGGTAAATACCATCCAGAGCGCCTGAGCTGTGTCAACACAGTATCTTTACGCACAGAAATGGCATATTCTTGAAGCTTGGTGCACAGAAATAAATATTATTTCTTATTCATGTGACCTGGCTCAGCTCTTGACATTCCTTCAGGACTTACTGGATAAAGGTCGCTCTTTCTCAACGATTAAGGTGTTCCTATCATCAATTTCAGCTGGTCACGAAGGTTGGGGAAACAGGAAACCGGGCGCACATCCACTCATAATAAGATTTATGAAGGGAGTACTAAGAAAGAGACCGCCTGTCAGAGCCTAAAGAAACAGACAAGGACAGAGCCTGACACCGCCCAGCAGGATCCTGACCCCTGGATGGAATCTTAGTCTGGTCCGAGCCACTGAGCGGAATTAAGATAGATTTATTATCTTATAAAACCGCTCTACTCTTGGCCCTTTGCTCTACGAAACGCGTGGGTGACCTCCATGCCTTGTCTGTACATCCAATGTGTACCAGATTCTCCCCTGATGGGTCAAAGGTCACCTTAAGGCCTAATCTCGCATATATCCCCAAGGTCCTGACTTTAAACCCTAGAAGTCTGGACTTTGATCTCTCCTCTATTCCACCTACTCCTGTCCTCACTCAGGAGCAGGAAAGGCTGAAGGCTCTCTGCCCCGTGAGAGCTTTAAGCACTTACATGCAGAGAACAGCCGAATGGAGAAGAACAAATCAACTGTTTGTGTGATTTCCAGCACCTGCTACCGGAAAGGCTCTATCAAAACAACGCCTCTCACACTGGATGACTGAGGCCATTAAAAGGGCATACAGTAGCAAAGGTCAACAGGTGCTCTCTGGAGTGCACGCTCACTCCACTCGCGGCTTGGCCACTTCGTGGTCACTGTTCAAGGGTGTACCAGTTGCAGACATTTGTGCTACGGCGAACTGGAGCTCAATAAACACTTTTGCAAAGCATTACAGTTTGGATGTTACTACGTGTGATGTCACTCAGGCTGTCCTTTCTAACACATGGTAGAAAGTAGCCTTGAGATGCCTGCTGAACAGGGGTAGACGTTCACACTAGCATGTATTTTACTGAGCATTTCAAGGGCATGAATGAATTATGTTCCCATAGCATATATGTTGCACCGAGAGAAATGACTGAAAGAGAACTGAAAGTTATGCACCATAACTCATGTTCCCTGAAGGAAGGGAACGAGGTGCAACATATTTGGCCCTTTCAATGCTGAAAGCTTGGTGAAGTGCATTTTGGAGGATGATGGATGGGCATCAGCGGCTTAAGTACCCAGAGGGCGGGGCCTCTGGCGCAACACTGACGCCCCTGCCGTATAGGCATCAATGTATTACTTCAGGTAACCGCGCGGGGGCGCAATTCCCATAGCATATGTTGCACCTCGTTCCCTTCCTTCAGGGAACATGAGTTATGGTGCATAACTTTCAGTTTCTCAGCATCAGAAAATGTTCGAGATTGGCAAATTCTGGAGATGTTTTGAAGCTGGAAGAAGCAGGTTTTAAACAGATGCTTAATGTGATTTTCAAATGTAAGATGAGAGTCCATTTTTATTCCAAGATTTGTAACAGAGGTGGAGAGGGGGGTGTCTTGACCAGAGAAAGATATTGTTGTTAAAGTTTATGTTTTTATCTGGTGAGGGGTGCCAATGCAACAGTCTTGGAGTAGTTTAATTGGAGGCTAGCCTGTATAAATAAAGGTTGAATGTATGAATGAATGAAAAAAAAATTAAAGACAGTTCTGATTCATCCATGCCCTTATTTCCTCCAGGCAGGTAGAGAGGGCAGTGAGTGAAGATGGAGATGGGGATGATGAGGATGCTCCAGTCCTGATGTAAAGCTGTGTATCGTCGGCATAACTGTGAAAAGAAATGTTGAACTGATTAATAATTTGACCTAAAGACAGCATGTAAAGGGAAAACAGCAGGGGCCCCAGAACTGACCCTTGAGGGACACCACATGAGACACCGACTGTCTGGGAAGTGGCATTGCCAAGACAAACAGATTCCACACTGTAAAAAAAAAACTGTCGTTTTTACAGGAAAACGCTGGCAGCTGTGGTTACCAGAGTTTTCCTGTAAAAATTATGGGCGCTAAGTAATTAAATCTACAGAGAAAATATGTAAATTAACTTACAGTGATTGAAATCATGTAAGTTACATTATTAGTCTGTTAAGTCAACACAAATTAAATGTTAATTTTACATAGTTTTGTTCTACATAAGAAGGCCCTTTCCTGTATTTCTGTTAATTTACATTATTAGTCTGTTAAGTCAACACAAATTAAATGTTAATTTTACATAGTTTTGTTCTACATAAGAAGACCCTTTCCTGTATTTCTTACCTCTAATAAATGTTTTTAGTACATCAACAACTGGCTAAATTAACTGGGAAATATCAAACAAAAAACTAATTTAAACTGGTAAAACCACAGTAAAATTTTGTGTGTAAAATAAAGGATATTTTGTTCATCGCTAATAATAATCAAATTATATGGTAAGAGTTACTTTTTAAACCCGCTAACTGACTACCAGTACTACTACTGTCATTACAAAACATGCAAAATGTAACATCATGGAATGAGAGGTACATATCACTTTTGAAAAATTTATTGTCACCATTTTTAAACAATTCAGCAACTCTGACTTAATCCACAATCAAAAACTGAAGATTAGCCTCTTTTAGTCAAGACAGTTTTCAATTAACAAAATGTACCAAATGCCAGGCAAAAAGCTTAAAATAAATTAAATGTAAATGTTTACATTTTTAGCAGTTGTCTTAATACTTTAAACAAAAAATGTGGAAATGTGGAAGTTTAGGCAAAAATGTGCAATACGTCAACCGTCCACAAAGCAACAACTTGTAGTACCGGTACTTTTTCTCCAACAGAACAGTCCAAAAACAAAAACTTGTGGTGTTTCAATGAACAGTCCACAGAGCAGAAACTTCAAATATTTTTTTCCTGCCAACAGTCCACAAAACAAAAACTTGCAGTGCTTCTTCAATGAACAGTCCACATAGCAGAAACTTCAAATATTTTTTTCCTGCTAACAGTCCACAAAACAAAAACTTGCAGTGCTTCTTCAATGAACAGTCCACATAGCAGAAACTTCAATTTTTTTCCTGCTAACAGTCCACAAAACAAAAACTTGCAGTACCTCTTCATTGAACAGTTAAGAGTCCACAGAGAGAGTCCTTACAGTATTTAGGTGTCACACCACTCGTGAGTTCCTGTATCATGGTGAGGACTCGGGGGTTCAGGTTGAGAAAATGGCTTTGAGTTTTTGTTCTCCACTTTGGTTCCCTTTTCTGGATTTATCCCCCCAAAAAAACGCCTGTTAAAAGAAAAGATGACCATTATAATTATTTTGAAGTTTCAGTAAAGTAAAATACATATTTAAAAAAAGCTAAGTCTGGTCCTCTGGACATTCAAAAAACAAAACAAAACAAAAAAGTAGAAATGTTTCGTCTTTCGTCTGAAAGACTTCCTCAGTCTGAGCTGCTGTATTCAGCTTAGTCTTATAAATAGCACCCTCTCAGTGGATCAACCAGTTTTCTGATGACAGACAAAACCAGCTGCTCCCATGATCAAGGAGGACCATCAGCCTAACGATGGATCGTTAGTACCCTGATGGTTGTTTGCTATTCACAGAGGGCTGAGTGATTGGTTGTTTGCTATTCACAGAGGGCTGAGTGATACTAGCAATAACAGCATTGTAGGAGGGGGACAGTTGAACCAGGAGGCCTCAACCCCTTTTTAATGATGGAGGGTTTCTTTTCACAAAGATGGCCTCCTTTACTCCTCTCTAAAATGATCCTTCCTATGATTGAGGCCATCTACATACATACTACATACTAGTGCATTAACAGAATACCCGAGTTTTCGACAGATCGAGTGCTTTGACTTCTATCGAGGCTTTTTTGTCCACCTCGAGTACCCGTAGTGACGTCATCACGTCACATTTCACAGCGCGCGAGGTAGCTTTTAGCTTTTAGTAGACGCCACAAAATGGATTCCTTTGTGCGCACGGATGTAAATGGAGCAGGCAGTCTTGTCAAAAAGGTAAAACAGTTTTTAATTTATAAAATGCGCTATTTCCTGTTGATTTTCTGTTCTCTGACCACCGTAGATTGTGACTGGCAGCAGGTGGCGGTGTTGCATTGCAGGCCACATATATAACACGGCAGCTTCCTCTCTCGTTTCACAAACAAAAGCAACATATTAATCTCTCTAGACCTATTAAAAAAACCTATAAACACATTAATCTCTAAAAGTAAACCTAAATTGCACAGCACTTCAGGCTGTGGTGCGGTGTTGCCCCATTTGTTTTTCAGTTTCGGTTTCAGCGCCGCACGGTATACTTTCACTTTTAATATTAATAATAATAACTAATAGTTTTGTTTTTCCTGTGACTTATCTGCAGTATGATAAATGATAGGAGCATAATAAATGCTCCCAATGTTTTGTTGGTCTTTTTTTTCTTTTTGTAAAGACGGTTTTTATGCATTTATATTTATTTATTTATTTTGCATCATAAGACACTGTGACGTCATCGGCTACTCGAGCGTCGTTCCGAGTTTTTTTATGTTAATGTCGAGGTTAAAAATTATGTACTCGTTCAACCCCTACTACATACATACATACATACATACATACATACGTATGTAAATGTATGTATATACATATATGTATGTATATGCATATGTATATACCGTATTTTCTGGTGTATAGGTCGCACCTGTGTATAGGTCGCAGTGTCTAATATTTATCAATAAACTGGAAAAATCCGTAAATAGGTCGCACCGGTGTATAGGTCGCACCTAGGTCGCACCTACATTTGTTAGCTGCCATTTTTGTAAGACTGTGTCTCACTTTAATTTTTGTCAATAAATTATTACAAATCAGCTTATTTCAAAATGTAAATACCACCAACATCATTAAAATTAAACTACAGACTCCTAAAAAAATGTTTGTTGGCTGCCTTTTTTGTAAAACTGTGTCTCACTTTGATATTTGTTAATAAATTATTACAAATCAGCTTATTTCAAAATGTAAATACCACCAACATCATTAAAATTAAACTACAGACTCCTAAAAAAATGTTTGTTGGCTGCCTTTTTTGTAAGACTGTGTCTCACTTTAATTTTTGTTAATAAATGACAAATCAGTTGCAGCTGAAGGTGATCTGCTCAGAGTTGCAGCTGCTGTGGAAACCAGTGCAGGATAGCTGCAGCAATTTTATTATATTTTACTAGATTTTATCACTTGTTTTATTTTATTTATTTTTTAAGCAAGCCTAATCTGCATCCACATGATTTTATCTTTGATCTTAGTCGATATTATTATTGATTTTATTTGATTTTATCACTTGTTTCATTTTGATCTTTGCTTTGTTACACTTTGTAGCACTTTGAGATTTTTATTAATGAAAAGTGCATTATAAATGGAATTCATTATTATTATTATTATTATCTGGAGGTGGAGCTGACTGTGAGCTGAAATATGCAGCATCTGGAGGTGCAGCTGATTGAAATGCACTTTGACAGTTACAGCTACACCCAAATAAATCTGTAAATAAAGCAGAATACTGGTACAGGCCTCTTTAGCGATCATAGCGGCCGAAACTGGTACTGCACTTGCACTGCCCCCTGGTGGCCGAAACTGGTACTGCACCATTTTATGCAACAGGGAAAAAGGGCCATAACTCAGCCAAAAATTGGTCTAAAAATATGAAAAAAAATCCATAAATAGGTCGCACTGGTGTATAGGTCGCAGGCCTTGAAAAAACCATAAAAAGGTGCGACCTATACACCGGAAAATACGGTATATATATATATATACATATATACATATATATATATATATATATATATATATATATATATATATACATATATATATATATATATATATATATATATATATGTGTGTGTATTTATATGTATTTGTATGTATATATGTATTTATATGTATGTAGTATGTATGTATTATGTGTGTAGTATTTATGGAGTATGTTGTAGGTATGTATGTATGTGTGTATGTATGTATGTATGTGTGTAGTAATTATGTTGTATGTATGTACTGGTATGTACATGTATGTACTGGTATGTACATGTATGTATGTACTGGTATGTACATGTATGTATGTACTGGTATGTATGTACATGTATGTATGTACATGTATGTATGTACTGGTATGTACATGCATGTATGTACATGCATGTATGTACATGCATGTAGTATGTACCTGTATGTACATGCATGTACTGTAGTATGTATCTGTATGTACCTGTATGTAGTATGTACCTGTATGTAGTATGTACCTGTATGTAGTATGTACGTGTATGTACACATACCGGTATGTACGTGTATGTACACGTACATGCATGTACATGTATGTACACGTACCGGTATGTACATGTATGTACACGTACCGGTATGTACATGTATAAACACGTACCGATATGTACATGTATGTACACGTACGGGTATGTACATGTATGTACACGTACGGGTATGTACATGTATGTACACGTACCGGTGTGTACACGTACATGTATGTACACGTATGTACACGTACATGTATGTACACGTATGTACACGTACATGTATGTACACGTATGTACACGTACCGGTATGTACACGTATGTACACGTACCGGTATGTACACGTATGTACACGTACCGGTATGTACACGTATGTACACGTACCGGTATGTACACGTATGTACACGTACCGGTATGTACACGTATGTACACGTACCGGTATGTACACGTATGTACACGTACCGGTATGTACACGTATGTACACGTACCGGTATGTACACGTATGTACACGTACCGGTATGTACACGTATGTACACGTACCGGTATGTACACGTATGTACACGTACCGGTATGTACACGTATGTACACGTACCGGTATGTACACGTATGTACACGTACCGGTATGTACACGTATGTACACGTACCGGATCAGTATGTACATGTACCGGTATGTACATGTATGTACATGTACCGGTATGTACATGTATGTACATGTACCGGTATGTACATGTATGTACATGTACCGGTATGTACATGTATGTACATGTACCGGTATGTACATGTATGTACGTATGTATGTATGCATGTATATATGTACGTGTACATGTACATGTATGTATGCAAGTATGTATGTACCGGTATGTATGTAAATGTGACAGTATTTACCTCTCCATGGCCAATGTCCATTGCTTCCAAGTCATCAACACGAGACTTCCTCACCCTGGGGCGGCCGTGGTGTAGTGGTAATGGCAGTCGACCCCTGATCGGAAGGTTGGAGGTTCGAATCCCGCATCCGCCCACCATGTGTCGTTGTGTCCCTGAGCAAGACACTTAACCCCGAGTTGCTCCCGGTAGGTCTGGATGGCGCCTTGCAAGGAAGGCTACCACTACCGGTGTATGAATGTCTGAATGAATGGGTGGATGGCTGGTATTGTAAAGCACTTTGGGGCTCCTCACAGGGGGCTGGAAAGCGCTATATAAATAAGCTCCATTTATCCTCTCCCTGCGAGATCGCTCTTCCTAGAAAACAAAACCGAGCTGTGACGGTCCACACAGACAAATGGTTTTATGGCATAACTTCACAAACAGGAAGTCTTACCCAAATTATGTCCTCCTTCTCGGTCTCCTGAAGCTGGTAGAGGATCTTTGACAGCTCCTGATCCGACTCCATTTTCCCTATGATACGTTCCTTTTCTGCTTCACTCTGAGCACTCGCCAGCATGGTACAATACTGAACTGTGCGTGTGAAAAACACAAACAATTTCAAAATATTAATTATTATTATTAATAATAATATATCTCCTTCACCGTATTCATCTGAGTGTTCATCTCGTACTTTTCCAAACTGGTCTTCATCTCCTTCCTGCAAACCAGAAAAATGATTACTTTTATAATTTATTTTGAGCACAAACATCTGGATGTTCCAAAGCTTCTGAGGACAAAATTTACAATAACTTTCATCAGTGAAATTCAAAGTCAGGTGAATCTTATTTTCAGTGAGGGTCAGTTCGTTGTGCAGAAAGCTGAGAACAAAAAGGAATATAACATCATGAAAAAAAACCTTTACCTCTTCATCAGATTCAAACTGCACATTCACACCATATGTTTCATCAATGCTGTCATCTGTTAATAAAGGGAAATGTCTTGTCACATTAACAGGAATAAAAATCTTAAAAGAGTATACATAGCTGCACTATAGATATCTCCTAAATTTTCACAAGTTGGCATGAGTTGTCTAAAACGTTCACGTGTGAGAGGGCCTTATAAAACACATTCATTCTGATGTTTAAGATGAATAGATAAATGAGTAAGTCATTTAATGGTGATGGATTTTACTCACATGAATTGTGCCTGCCATTCTTCAAGCTTGAAGATGCTTTTCCAAACAGGGATTTCCTGTAATAACATATTAACCAGACTTGTGGTTATAAATTAGAAAATTAAGAAAAAAAACTATTTTAGTTTTACAGTTCGAATTACATTACACATGAGAATAATCACTTATTCATTACATGTCAAGCTCAGATATTTGTGTGGGTCCGAGTACAAATGCAGCTGCCAGGAAAAAGACAAAGAGGAGGTGTATGGATGCAGTTAGAGAGGACATGAAGGTAGTTGGAGTGAGGACATGAGGATGCAGAGGACAGAGTGAGGTGGAGGAGGATGACTTGCTGTGGTGACACCTGAAAAGGGAAAAGCCGAAAGAAGAAGATGCTCACCGTTTCACAGGGACCCTTTGTACAGCTAACAGAAGCTAGCTAGTAGTTGTTGAGCAGACTGATTAATAATGGGAGGTTTGCTGGTGGCCTGTCTTATCTGTGATCAACAAGCCAAGGGGCAGCAGAACCAAACGTTTGGTTCAGGTTGCTGTTTTTTTTTAAGTGTTTGCCGTCTGTGCGACTCACTCGTGTATCCTCTTAGCTTAGCTGCTAAGAAGCAACTGGGGGAAGACATCCCGCGCGCCCCCACCTTTCTTTTCCCTGCGACTCCACGGCACACGCGAGCACAATTGTCTCAAACGAAAATTTTAAATTATATTGTGGAATATTGCCACTAGCTAGGTTTATGTTAAATATCATTAGTTGGCTAGCTCTACCGTTAGCTAACACGAGCTGAGACAATACCCATATTTCTGCGAGAAATGCACACCAACATCGCCTGTTAAAAAACATTTTAATACCAACTTCATACATTATGATTAAAAAAACATACTTACTGGTATCTGTTACGATATTTCCCAAGAGAAGAGTGAAACGCGCTCAAAAATGAGGCATGCGCAGTGTGCGTGTGTGGTTCTATTCTGAGCATGCGCGAGATGTCTTCTTATCGCGATATGATACGGGATTTGTTCACACTTATCAAAAACTTACTTTTTCTAAATGAAACGAGCTCAAGTTAACTGAGCTACTGAGATTTTTTGACCACAAATTACAAGTAACTTACTAAAAGTGAGTCTTAATCACTATTTGATGAAAACTGATTTAAGTCAATTTACTATTTTTAATTAAATACCATGTTTGCATTTACAGTGTATGCGAATGTATATGCATGTGTTTGTATGTATGTATATATGGGTAGGTATGGGTATACAGTATATATTTATAGAAATTTACTGCAAAGCCATGAATATTCTAAGTTCTTTATTGAATTCATTATTATTATTCTTTATTCATATGTATTTTGTTGCTGTGTTTTGTCATGTTCTTTTCAGGTGTACAGACAGTGGTCGGGTGTTTAGCCTTGTGCTCTCTTTGTGTATATTTCTTATATTTTGTAGTCTTACTTACCGTCTTTCCTTTCTTTCTATCCTTTTTTTTAAACTCCACTAGATAATTACTAGAATAAATATTTCATAATAATGGTGTGGAGAGGATGGCTGTAAGGGGAGAAGGGAGGCCATCAAAAATAAATAAATAAATAAAAAAATAAAATAAAAAATAAAATAAATAAAAAAATATATAAATGTGAATTGAATTCAGCAGAGTGATGGATCCTGGAGAGTGGAGGGAGACAATTTTGTCAACTATCAAGTGCAATGGAGGAGCAAGGCGGTGGCCAACAGTGGCTTTGGCCACCACAGATTATTTGTCAGCTTGACTTGGCAACCAAATTTTGATAGTGATCTTATCTTACATGATGGAGCCACACACCAAACTGGAAGTTGGCATGTTGTTCATTTTTCGTGTTATCAAACTCTTTGTGTTTACATATACTGTACACATAAACTGTGGCAGCCTTCTTGGATATTGACATTTTTATCATTTACTTTTTCATTTAAACCTTAATTTTACCAGGANTGTTTTGAACCACTTTGGCTGTGGCTGCCTGCCTGGGAGGAGTCGACGAGGGACAGGACGGCCCCCAGAAACCATCTTGGCTCCAGCAAACTGGTTGGTCCACATAAGTTGTTTACAGCTTGGTGGGTGAAGATCAGTGTGCTGGAACTCTGACTGAGGAAGCCCTCTGGACTGAGGGTGAAACGTTTCGACTAAAAGAAACTGTCCAGATGACCAGATTGAGACTTATCAGTTTTTTTAATTTATTTTTTTAATGAATACATGTGCATTACTGTACAGCCACCAAGCACTTAGCCTATCCTAACAGTTTAAAAAAATGAAGGAGTGAGTTTAATTGTCTCCCTTTCACATAAAGGGAGCTAGCTCCCTATATGTGAATGGAGCCTGCATGGAGGAGGGAGACAATTCCACTCACTCCTTCATCTTTAAAAACTGTGTTAGGATAGGCTAAGTGCTTGGTGACTGTACAGTACTGTACATTTATCTATTTATTAAAAATATACTGTACAGTATATTTTTTATTTATTTATTTATAAATAGATAAATGTACAGTACTGTACAGTCACCAAGCACTTAGCCTATCCTAACACAGTTAAGGAGTCAGTTGAATTGTCTCCCTCCTAAGCAGGCTCCATTCACATAAAGGGAGCTACTTTCACTTTATGTGAAAGGGAAACCACTCAACTCACTACTTCATCTTTAAAAACTGTGTTAGGATAGGCTAAGTGCTTGCTGACTGTACAGTACTGTACATGTATGTACAGTACTGTACATGTATTCATTTATAAAAATATATATATATATTTTTTTAATGAGATGCATATTCGTAAGTCCGGGACCTCGTAAGTAAGAGCGCTCGTAAGTCGGGGACTACCTGTACATAGCTGCACTATAGATATCTCCTAAATTTTCACAAGTTGGCATGAGTTGTCTAAAACGTTCCAAGTGTGAGAGGGCCTTATAAGACACATTCATTTTGATGTTTAAGATGAATAGATAAATGAATAAGTCATTTAATGGTGATGGAATTTACTCACATCAAGCGTCACCAATAAAGGGAATTGTGCCTGCCATTCTTCAAGCTTGAAGATGCTTTTCCAAACAGGGATTTCCTGTAATAACATATTAACCAGACTTGTGGTTATAAATTAGAAAATTAAGAAAAACTATTTTAGTTTTACAGTTTGAATTACATTACACATGAGAATAATCACTTATTCATTACATGTCAAGCTCAGAAATTTGTGTGGGTCCGAGTACGGTACAAATGCAGCTGCCAGGAAAAAGACAAAGAGGGAGGCCAAAGAGGAGATATATGGATGCAGTTAGAGAGGACATGAAGGTAGTTGGAGTGAGGACAGAGGATGCAGAGGACAAAGTGAGGTGGAGGAGGATGACTTGCTGTGGTGACCCCTGAAAAGGGAAAAGCCAAAAGAAGATGCTCACCGTTTCACAGGGACCCTTTGCACAGCTAACAGAAGCTAGCTAGTAGTTGTTGAGCAGACCGATTAATGGGAGGTTTGCTGGTAGCCTGTCTGATCCATGATCAACAAGCCAAGGGGCAGCAGAACCAAACGTTTGGTTCAGGTTGCTGTTATTTTTTTAAGTGTTTGCAGTCTGTGCGACTCACTCGTGTATCCTCTTAGCTTAGCTGCTAGCAACTGGGGGAAGACACCCCGCGTGTGGCCCCACCTTTCTTTCTCCCTGCGACTCTTAACTTAACTCTTAACTTCCACCACGGCACACGCGAGCACAGTTGCCTCAAACGGAAATTTAAAATTA
The DNA here is from genome assembly GCA_038048925.1 of Garcialebias charrua. Classification (NCBI taxonomy): domain Eukaryota; kingdom Metazoa; phylum Chordata; class Actinopteri; order Cyprinodontiformes; family Rivulidae; genus Garcialebias; species Garcialebias charrua. The sequence continues at coordinate 12,972 of JBBPBX010022080.1, forward strand.
TATTGTGGAATATTGCCACTAGCTAGGTTTATGTTAAAAATCATTACCGGTAGTTGGCTAGCTCTACCGTTAGCTACACGAGCTGAGACAATACCCATATTTCTGCGAGAAATGCACACCAACATCGCCTGTTAAAAAACATTTTAATACCAACTTCATACATTATGATTAAAAAAAACATACTTACTGGTGGTATCTGTTAAGATATTTCCCAAGAGAAGAGTGAAACGCACTCAAAAATGAGGCATGCGCAGTGTGCATGTGTGGTTCTGTTCTGAGCATGCGCGAGATGTCTTCTTACCGCGATATGATACGGGATTTTGTAAATGGACAATTCAGCTTGTTGAACTAAAGCAGCATTGAGCATGCATTGAGCATGCATCAGGGTAAAGCAGCTGAGTTATATTGTATAAAACAAAGACAGTTTTTTTAATTATAACAAGTTTGAATTCTAAGTTGAACTTACTAAACTTACTAAAAAACTTACTAAAGTGTGTTATGTTTAAAATGACAATGCAGTAATGTTAATTAAGTTTAGCATGTGTTTATTTCATTGAACAATCCAGAGTTTACTTTTTTGAATGTACAGTAGTTGAAAGCTTTCAGCGGGAGTCAAACTCAGGTCTCGTGCTCAATGCAAACTTATTTTTGTCATTATTCTTCCATCAATCATGTTAAAAGTACAGCATAAGGTTGTAAAGTGATTTACCTTTGTATTTTGTATTTTCAAAAACAGATAAAAACTTTAGTTTTTCCAGCATTTAAATGTCATATTAACAAAATTGCTTTGTTATGGCCATTACAATATTTTTTTGTGTTTTTTACCACCATTTGTAGTTTTAACAAATATATTTGATTATTTGCACACATTTTTGTTGTACAAACAACGTAAAAAGATTGTTTGACAGTTCACAAAGGTTAACTGTGAATTTAACAAAACATTTATGCTTTCCATTTTACAGTATTTTTATGTTGTGATTTTACATAGTTTCTACGTAAATTCTACGGACATTTATTACAGTGCAGCCTATTGGAGAGGAAAGATTTTAACCAATCTAGGACAGTGTCACAGAGACCGACCTCCACATGAAGACGGTGGAGGAGGATACTATGGTCCACAGTGTCGAAAGCTGCAGTGAGGTCAAGGAGGACAAGGATTGAGGGAGAACCAGTGTCAGCAGCCATGAGGACATCATTTGTAACTCTCAGCATGCAGTCTCAGTACTGTGAGCTACTCTGAATCCAGACTGGAACTTCTCATACAGAGAGTGTTGCTGTAGGTGGTCCTGCAGCTGAGCAGCAACTGCTTTTTCCAGCACTTTAGACAGAAATGGGAGGTGGGAAATTGGGCGGTAATTAGAAAAAATGTCGGGATCCAAATTAGATTTTTTCAGAAGAGGCCTAATGATGGCAGTTTTTAGAGGCAGTGGAACATGACCAGATTGTAGAGACTTATTTATTATTTGTGTGATTAATGGGCTAATTGCAGAGTGATTGGATTTTATGAGAGACGAGGGGAAGGGATCCAGGGCGCAGGATGAAGGCTTCATTTTCTTGATGATGGACTCCACCTCACTCTGAACACCTTCATCAAAGCTGCTCAGGGACCCAGGGTGCAGACGGGTAGATGGTATCCTGCCTATTCTTGTCCAGTACAGCCTCTTTGTGCAACTATTCCTTGATTCTTTGTGAAGTTTGTCAGAGAGATTTTGATCACTTTTATTTTAATTCAATCAACCTTCATTTAGACATGTTAATCCCATTGAGCCTCGAGGACTCATTTACAAGAGAGACCTGATTTCAACAAAGAATGATGACAAAAATGGACAAGAGCGACAACAATAAACAGTTATAAGGAGGCATACAGATTTTTTTTAAAACAAATTGAAATAAGATGGCAAAAAAGTAACAAAAACAGCTAGATTATAAGGCAAATGTAGAAAACTAAAAACAGGAACATGACTGCATTGGTCCTTGCCAGGAGTTCAACAGATGTTTAAAGTCACTTAGAGAGGTCAAGGTCAACAGCTTCAGATCTTTTTGCAAGATATTCCAGAAAATATTAGCAGAGTAGGAGAAGGCCATTTTACCTAGTCCAGTCCTCACTGAGGGAACACTGCATGTAATAATGTCCTGAAAGCGTACACAGTAGCTGCACTCATGCAGAGACATGTAAGAGGAGATGCATGAAGGCCACAGACCAAGAAGTGATTTAAAGATGAAAATGTACCAGTGGGAGAGTCTGTCTGAAGCCAAAGATGTCCAGTTAAACAATGAATACAGGGTGCAGTGGTGGGTATGAAAATCACAGCAAGTTTGTTAATAAGTGTACTGTGATTAGGGTTGGGCATCGATACTCGAGAATCATTAGGAACTGGGACTAACTGTCCGGTTTTCCCGGAATCATTCAAAATATTAATCTTCGATTCCCATTTTTGATGCTAGTCCGCCAACCGGAAGTAGCCGCCAACGCCAAAGAAGAATTTGCTGCCGAAAACCAACAAAGAAGAATCCACCGGAAGTGAGCAGCCGTGGTCAAAGCGTGGCTTAACTTTAATAAAATGACCAGTCAGCTCAGTGCAGCACTTGCAATAATTTTATATTGTGCAAAGGAGGGTGGAGAAGTAAAATAGTGGCCCGTCTTTGATGCACTACGCTGGATTATTTTCGCTTCGTCCGTGTCCGACCAGAAGTGTGGTCCGTCTGCAAAACGCTCCGCCGGACTTTTCACTGCTTCCTTGTCCGTCTCTATCAGGTAAATAAAACGTCTCATACCAACATTATGGCAGCTAACAAGTTATACTCCACTTAAAGCGGTAAGTCAGCTCAAATACAAACACGATGCTAACGTTAGCTCATATTGTTTTCTTAGACAGATGACCTGAAATGGCTAATGTTAGCCAGGTGTTCACCACAGCGTCCAAAAGAAATACATCAGTGTAATTGAATGAAGAGAGACACAGAACGATTTTAGCATATGCTGTGAAAAGGTTGCATCCCTTTTCAGATGTAGAATCACCAACATATAGGTTAGTTAGGCAATAACAACAGAGCTAATAAATGCCCAACTAACGTTACAGAAACAGGGATATGTTTGTTTATATGTTTGCAGGGATATGATGAAAACCATCAACCCAATTACACACCACCTACCATGGACCACTTGTCAAATAAGTTAACCCACCTTGTTATAAGGTGAAGAAGAGCTGCTCTGCTCTTTAAAGGTGATATGTGTAACTTTCTGTTGTGCTCTGGACTTAGAAATATTTTCAGCAGGGAAAAGCATTCTGCTCCACAGTCCGTGGTCTGCTGAACTTGAGTTCAGCTCCACCCCTTGAACTTGAGTTCAGCTCCACCCCCTGCTGCATGTCCGCTCAGAGCCACTTCAATATTCTATAAAACATTCTAAAAAATAAAATAAAACCATGAATCACTGGTCCTACAACACAAAAACACCCTGAAATCAGCAGAGCTTCATGCAACAACGTTGGACATGATTTAATTCGCTCGTGACTTCCTCGTTTCTGTCAGTGGATCTGGAATGTTTGGAATGCTCCACCTCTACTGCATGTCCTGTCTCAGCACTGCAAAGTTCTGTGATTATATGTT
>JBBPBX010022081.1:6158-22607 GCA_038048925.1 Garcialebias charrua
TATATATATATATATAATTTTTTAAAATAATAATAATAATAAACTTCATTTGTATTTTACACAGACCTCTGAAAACGTAGAAACATACACTGAATTTTCAAAGGACAGAATGTTACTAATATTCAGTCTTTCTCCTAATAATCCTTGTATAAGGCATTGGTTTATTAGAAAAACAGTTAGAGCTGAAAGTCTAGTGGCAGGGCTTTTGACTTGGGACCCGAAGCACGCGGGTTCGCGCCCCGGCCACTACCCACCTTGGGGTGTCTATGAGTGCACATCTATTTCTCCAGCTCCCCGGGCGACCAGAACAAGGGTGGATCCCGGGCGGAAAAGGTAAATGCGAAGACGCCGAACCCGGGTTAGAAGCTGGGAGAGCCGGGGAGGGCCGGCCAATGCGTAAACGGCTTATGAGTGCACACCTATTTCTCCAGCTCCCCGGGCGCTTTCGGGCTGCTCACTGCACCACCTGGTAGGTGGTTGGGTTAAATGCAGAGACGAATTTCGTCTGTGTATGGGAAACATACACAGATGACAGGAAAATACATTATTATTATTATTATTACTGTATTATTATTATAACTCTGGGTGGAATGTCCCCCTCATTATTGGAGGTGGGGGAGATAAGAGAGTGGGGCCGTTTAAGTAAAATGTTTTTCATAGAAAGAAATGAAAATTAAACATCAACTGTCTTTATTCTATTTTCAAAAATATAAAATCATGATGTTAAAAATGAATTAAGGTGGTCACGTGATGCGGAGTGAGTAGGAGCGCAGGAGTGGAGCTCCCGAGCTATTAACGCCTATTTTGGTATTTAGGATGGATTAAGGCAGAAAAAGACTACAAAAGTTAAGAGATATGTCATTGCTTGAACTTTGGGGAAAGCCACCAGAAAATAAACAGAATATGCCAGTGAAAACCCGAAAGAACCAACTGACTCAAGACGCCAGCAAGCCTGACACAATGACGGAGAGGGATGACGTGGACAATCTGGTTGAGAGGATAAGTGAAAGCGTTTTTGCTAAACTTAGCTCAAGTTTGGACACGAAACTCGATCAAATAGTGAAATCAGTCACCTCGGTGTGTGAAAACGTGAAGGTGATCGAGAAAAGAGTGGAGAACGCTGAGCAAAGAATATCCGACACAGAGGACACCGTGTCGGAGTTACGAGCCAAATTGGAGCGCACCGAGGAACAGCTGCGAGAAGTCACCATCAAGCTGGAGGACCAGGAAAACAGATCCAGACGGCACAATATAAAGATTGTCAACTTACCCGAACGTACAGAGGGAGACAACGCCAAAGAATTCTTTGAGACGTGGCTTCCTAAAGTTCTGGATCTCACGGTGAAGAACAGCAGGATTAAAACTGACAGCTGTCATCGCAGCCCCGCCACGCTGAGAGCAGAACCGGCCCGACCGAGGCTCGTTTACATTCGCCTCCACAACTATGCGGATAAACAGCTGATCATGCAGAAGGCACGAAGCATGGGTGAAATTACTGTGTCCGGCAGCCGAATACACATCTTCGAGGATTTCTCGCCTGCTGTGGAGAAGAGGAGGCGTGAGTTCACCGAGGTGAAAAGATCTCTCAGCACGCTGGCTGTGCAGTACAGGATGCTTTTCCCCGCCACGCTGCGCATCTCGCACAATAATAAAGTTCATCTCTTTAAAACTGTACCAGAAGCTCAAAAGTACGTGGATGAGATGCAGAAAACTGGATCATGAAGGACAAGGACATATACCGGTACTTTTTTTAGTTCTATATTGACAGCTTTTGGTTTGACCTGAAGTAACAAAATTATTTTGCACAGTTTAACAAATTAGATAAATTGAGGCTGTTTAATTTTCTGCTTTAAAAAAAATTTGCGTTAATATGCAAATGCGGGATCTCTGGCTCTTCCTACTGGAGCTGGGAAGTTTTCACATGTACCCCAAAGCTGAGTTACATGTACGGCAGGTCTGTGTGTCATTTATGTTGGTATTTTTTTGTTTTTGTTTTTTATGTATAAGTTTAGAGTTTGTTAAAAATGAGAGGTTGCACCCCACTAAATGTAATCTATGGACGGATGAAATAATCTTTGCTACTATAAAAATGGGGGCAGAAATAGTTAACAATCAGATATGAACAATATTAAATTCTGCACTTTTAATGTTAAGGGGATACATCACCCAATAAAACGGAAGAAAATATTAAGCTTTCTAAAAAAAGACAAGATACAAATTGCATTTCTTCAGGAAACCCATCTGGTGGATAAAGAACACTTGAAACTCAAGCGAGAATGGGTGGGCCAGGTCTTTTATTCCTCCTTCTCCTCTAACAGTAGAGGGGTAGCCATTTTAATACATAGAGCAGTACCCTTTGTACCTGAGTTTTACAAACAGGACTCAGAAGGCAGATATATCCTTGTTCGAGGGTCCCTCTGGGGTACATCTATTACAATGATGAATATCTATGCTCCTAACCCACCGCCCCCATCATTCTGGACAGAGATAGCGGCTGAACTGGAGGAATATAAGAGCCCTCTAACGGTGCTGGGCGGTGATTTCAATTGTTGTTTAAATGAAAAGAAGGACAGGTCCACAGTAACAGCACAGAGAAAATCTAGTACAGGGACACCACTGATGAAAATGTTAAATGATACATCACTGACAGATGTATGGAGAACCCTGAATCCACTAGATAGGGATTTTACTTTCTATTCTAACCCACACAATTCCTATTCAAGAATAGATTTTTTCTTTATACCTCCTCAGATTATGGGACAAGTTACTGCATGCTCTATAGGATCAATCCATATCAGTGACCATGCCCCAGTTTATATGCAATTGTCAATTACTGATACTACAGCTGATAAACCAAAGTGGCGCTTCCCGTCATATCTACTTAATGATAAAATTTTTAAGGAGAAAATGGAAGCGGAAATAAAACAATTTTTTGAAATAAATGATACTAATGACACAAGTCCAGAGTTTCTCTGGGAAGCTGCAAAGGCTTATTTAAGAGGGTTCACAATTTCATATATGGCACATCGTAAGAAAACATTACAGATGAAACAAAACAGATTGGAGATGGACCTAAAGCAGGCAGAAGCTATTCATAAATCCCAACCTACTAAAGTAAATCTTGTTAAGGTACAAACTATTAGAGCTGCTCTGGATTCAATTATAAATGAAAAGGCTGTGAGGTCATTATTCTACCAAAGACAACGTATGTATGAATATGGAAATAAACCTAGTAAATACTTGGCACGCCTGCTCAACCAGAGACAACATAACAATATAGCAAGCATTAGAGATGCAAGAGGTAACAGACACTTTGATAAAAATAAAATTAGTTCTGTATTTGTGTCATTTTACAAATCTTTATACAAATCTGATAACAATAGCACGAAAGAGGAACTAGATAAATTTCTTTCTAGAGTCAAGCTGCCAACACTGACAGAACAGCAGCAAGACATTATGGGTGGACCCATACAGGAAAAAGAAATATTGGAAGCAATAGCACTAATGCGCAGCGGGAAATCACCAGGTCCTGATGGTTTTTCAGCCGAATGGTTTAAAGCATATAAGCATAATCTCACTACGCATTTAACTAAAACTTTTAATTACAGCTTTAATGTTACACACCGGTTACCAGAAACAATGTCTTCAGCTAATATTAGTCTAATTTTGAAAAAAAACAAAGACCCAGAAGACCCAGCCTCTTACAGGCCCATCTCACTTATTAATGTGGATGCAAAGATCCTGGCGAAGGTGCTGACCCTTAGGCTTGAACCTATGATTGCCCGTTTGGTAAAACCAGATCAAACAGGATTCATCAAAGGAAGAAATTCTTTTCACAATATTAGGAGGCTTATGAATATTATACAGTTTGCCAGTAATAATGCCATACAAGGATTAGTGATGTCCCTGGACTCACTGAAGGCTTTTGATAGAGTTGAATGGCCCTTTCTCTTTTGCACTATGGACAAATTTAAAATTGGGACAGGATTCATTGAATGGGTAAAATTACTGTATCGATCACCTAAAGCTTCCATAATTGTCAACTCCCATTGTTCAGATCCCTTCCTCCTTGAGCGAGGAACCCGACAGGGGTGTCCATTGAGTCCTCTTTTGTTTGCACTGGCTATTGAGCCATTTGCAGAGCTTATAAGAACTGAAACTAAGATAAAGGGGATAGAGGTAGGAGATAAAATACATAAAATCTCACTCTATGCAGATGACGTACTTTTATTCTTGGATAAGATTGATACATCCATCCCATATCTGATGGAATGTTTAAAGCAATTCGGACACGTGTCGGGTTTTAAGGTTAATCTGTTAAAGACACACTGCACTAAAACCATAGATATACGGTAAGATCTGATGTAGTATATCTCCGTATCCTTTACATATACTTATACTTATATTTCCGGATATTCCCGGAAATGGACCGCAATGATCCTTAAAAAATCCCAAGATCCCAAAATCCGGATACTTATCTTTGGCAGGCCCTTGACAAATAACAGCCACATTTATTTTGGATCTGCCGAAGATAAGTATCCAGATTTTGGGATTTTTTAAGGATCATTGCGGGCCATTTCCGGGAATATCCGAACACAGATCCTTCCGTATATCTATGGTTTTAGTGCAGTGACAGAGGCCATGCCTGTTGGGGCTATGACAGAGTCTGTTGTGCCCAGTAACTTCCCCTTCCATTGGTCACCGGCAGGAATAACTTATCTTGGAATAAGAATCAGCCCTTGTCTTAAAAAACTAGTAAAACTTAACCTGGAACCAATTATGGCTGGAGTAAAGGAAGATCTATTGAGATGGGGAACTTTACCTGTTTCTTGGTTGGGCAGGATGAGTGTGCTCAAAATGAACATATTACCCAGGCTGTTATACTGTTTGCAGATGTTACCAAACTCAATTCCAAACAGCTTCTTTATAAATCTAAATAAGGTGTTTACAAATTTTATATGGCAAGGGAAAAAGGTCAGAATGAAATTAGGTAAATTACAAAGAAGTAGGGAAAGAGGAGGACTTGGCGTGCCCAATATGCGTTTATATTATTGGGCGGCTCAAATAAGATACTTGAAAGAATGGGTGAACCCAGATAGTACAAACACATGGATTGATGTAGAATCCAAGAACTGTGGTGTGTTGAACCTAAAAGATGGTCCTTTTGTTAGTTATAAGAAAGCAAAAACTGAGGTCCAAAACAATTTTATAGTACTGAACACACTAATTACATGGAATAAGATCAAAACATACTTTAAAATGAAAGACCACTTCTCCCTGCTTGCCCCTGTATGGTGTAACCCTGATTTTCCTCCTTCATATCAGGACCCGGTATTCAAAGTGTGGCAAGATAAGGGTCTAGATTGCCTCAGTAAATTTTTTGTAGGAGAAGCAATTGAATCATTTGAAAATCTGAAGAGTAAATATAACTTGCAACAATCTCACTTCTACCGTTTCCTACAGATGAGGCACTTTTTACATAAAAATGCTAGGGCCCCAAAGACATCGTTTCTTGAAGACATTCTTATTAAGACCAAATCAAAGAAATTTATATCTTATATATATGAGAAACTTGGGTCGAATCTAGAATGTTCCTGTGATTATTTACGGAGACAATGGCAAATGGACTTGGACTGGCATATTGAGGATGACACTTGGACATCAATCTTAAAAAACACACATAATATGTTGACGTGTAATGCGGACAGAGAGACACAATTTAAAATACTTCACAGGCTTCATACTACGCCAATACTGAGGGGCAGGATGGGACTGGGATCTTCAACCTGCAGTAAATGTAATCTGGAACTTGGTACGTACACACATATGTTTTGGAAATGTGTAAAGATTGAGAAGTTTTGGGGGGAGGTACAGACTGAGGTGACCTCTTTGATGGGGTATGACCTTCATTTATCACCCTTTCACTGTATCTTGGGAGCTAAAGTGGACGATGCAAAGAGCACCCATAACACTAAATTTATAGGAACATGTCTGCATGCTGCAAGGAAGGCCATCCTCAAGTTTTGGATATCACAGGAAGCCCCGGCATTGAGTGACTGGTATAACGAGCTTCTGAGGATACTTCCTCTGGAAAAACTGACCTACACCTTACGGGATGAAAGTGAGAGATTTATTAAGATATGGAAACCACTCCTGGATAAACTGGATCCCACAGGCCTCAATTTTACATAGGGGATGATATGCTGCCTCATAATATTGTAATTATTAATATTACTTCTTTTCTCAGTTGATTTGTCTGTATTTCTTTTTTTTTTCCTTTCTCTTTTCTTTTTTATGATTTTTGGTTATTGTAGAACCTGCTGTGTGTTTACCTGTTTTATTGAAATTGTTTGTGTCGGGAGGGAAAAAGAAAAAGTCGGGGTTTCTCTATGCATATATCATATAATTAACAGATGTGTTTGTATTTTCTATGAGAGCCTCAATAAATAAATTTGAAAAAAAAAATATATATATAAAATCATACAGAGCAGGTTCTTAAACATCTGATATGCATCCATACACAATGGTAAAGTCCAAAAGAAAAAAGTAAATATGTACACAGAGAGTGTATCCAGTGATGCTCCTCCATCCTTCCATCAGTCTGTCAAGGTAGCAATATCAACCCAGATGAACGGACTGAAAGAAAACAGATTCAGGGGTAAAACAAACAATGATTTATTTATAGTGGCAATGTTATCCACAGGGAGGGGGAAGCACGGGTGGAGCGTGGAGGTGGAAGATCTCACTGGAGGTATCTTGATATCCAAACTTCCAAGTTCAGCACAGGAGGTCCACAGAGCAGCCAGGAGTCCAAGACGTTTGGCACAGATGGACCAGGGTCTGTAGTGTCACGAGGAAAAAATCACAAGGGTAAGAATAGGAACTACAAGGATTAACACCAAGAGGCTGGAAGCACTAGTACCATAAAGTAGGTATGCTTCAGCACTGAATGAAGCCAGCCAGCAGTCTTAAGTAGTCCTGGTGGTGATTAGTGGAGATGGCTGACAGCTGTGACTCCTCAACCTCAGGAAATCTGTAGGCAGCAAAACAGGAAACCAGCAAAACAGGAAACCCCACACAGTCCATCCATTCAGCCATCCATCTGTCCATCCATCCATCCATCAATCCATCTATCCGTCCGTCCATCCACCTGCACGTGTTCTGAGGTTGAGTCGTGGGAGCAGCAGCTTGAGCAGTGAGGCCCAGACATTTCTTTCCATAGCCACCTCTTCCAGCACTTCTAGGGGGACACTGAGGCTTTCCCAGACCAACAGAGAGACAGAGTCTCTCCAGCATGTCCGGGATATTCTCCTGGGTCTCCACCCAGTCAAACATGTCCGAAGCACCTCCCCAGGGAGGTGACCAAGAAGACCAGATGTCCGAACCACCTCAACTGGCTCCTCTTGAGGTGGAGGAACAATGGTTCTACTCTGAGTCTCTCCTGGATAACTGAACTGCTCACCCTATCTCTAAAGGAAAATCCAGCTACCCTGCGGAGGAAACTCATTTCTACCGCCTGTATCTGAGAGCTTGTTCTTTCGGTCACTACCCAGAGTTTGTGGCCATGGGCGAGGGTAGGAACGTAGACTGACAGGTAAACAGAGAGATTTGCATTAAAGCTCAGCTGCCCCACCAATCCGTCTGTCAATCTCGAGCATACTTCCCTCATTCTTGAACAAAACCCCAAGATACTTGAACTCCTCCACTTGAGGCAGAACTTCATGCTTGACCCAAAGAGAGCAATCCACTCCTTTCAGACAGGACCATGGCTTCAGATTTAGAGATGCTGATTCTCATCCCAACTGCTTCACACTCAGCTGCCAACCACTCCAGTGAGAGCTGAAGATCACAACACAATGATGGCAACAGGACCGCATCATCCAAAAATAGCAGAGATGGAATCCTGAGGCCACTAAACCAGACTCCATCTGCCCCCTGGCTACACCGAGAAATTCTGTCCTAGAAAACCCTGATGCATGCTCAATAATCCAGGTAGAAAAATCCAAAAAAGCTAAGTCTGGTCCTCTGGACATTCAAAAAACAAAAAAACAAAACAAAGCAAAAAATTACGCAAAAAATTACTAACGCAGGAGCCAGACAGAAGGAGAAATCACACACAAAACAGGCTCTAGAGAAATGTGGATATCCTAACTGGGCCTTCCTGAAAGCAGAGAAGAAACCCAAACAGGACTCCAGCCAGCCATCAGGTGAAAAGAAGGAACCCAGACCCAGACCAGTGGCCATTCCATATGTTGCAGGGGTTTCAGAGACATTGAGACGTTTATTTTCTAAACACAACGTCCCAGTGGCTTTTAAACCTCAAAATACATTACGGCAAAAACTGGTTCATCCCAAAGATCCAGTCCCCCGGCAAAAACAGAGTAACATTGTGTATGCTGTTCAGTGTCAGGAGGGCTGTGATCAGTCTTATATCGGGGAAACTAAACAGCCACTGGCCAAAAGGATGGCCCAGCACAGAAGATCAACATCATCAGGTCAGGACTCTGCAGTCTACACTCATCTCCAGGCCAGCGGTCACTCTTTCAGGGATGAAGATGTTCACATCCTTGATAGAGAGGAACGATGGTTTGAGAGAGGAGTAAAGGAGGCCATCTTTGTGAAAAGAAACCGCCCATCATTAAACAGGGGTGGAGGCCTCCGAGTTCAACTGTCCCCCTCCTACAATGCTGTGATTGCTGGTATCACTCAGCCCTCTGTGAATAGCAAACAACCATCAGGGTGCTAACGATCCATTGTTAGGCTGATGGTCCTCCTTGATCATGTGAGCAGCTGGTTTCAGGCTGTCATCAGCCAACTGGTTGTGTAACACTGTGAGAGGGTGCTATTTATAAGACTGAGCTGAACCCAGCACCTCAGACTGAGGAAGTCTTTCGGACGAAAGACGAAACGTTTCTACAATTTTTTGCTTTGTTTTGTTTTTTTGTTTTTTGAATGTCCAGAGGACCAGACTTAGCTTTTTTGGATCTGTCCTAGAAAGTTATGAACAGAATCTGAGTCTTGTTGGAGTCCAACTCCCACCCTGAAGGGGTCTGCCTAACTGTCGGCAATGCAAACTAATCTCCTGCACCACTTGTATAGGGACTGAACAGCCCATAGCAATGGGCCACCAATCCCAAGCTTATGGAACACCCATTGTTCCTCCTAGATCTGAGGTTTGACTAATGATCTGACTTGCTTTTTCGGTACCACTGAATAGATCTTACAAGGAGAGTGATGCCCTTATAAATGAAGCACAACCTCCGGTCCCCCTTTTTGAAGAGGAGAACCACCACACCAGTCTGCTAATCCAGTGGCACTGCCCCCAATGTCCACACAATTTTGCAAAGGTGTATCAACCAAGACAACCCCACAATGTGCAGAACCTTATGGTAATCAGGGCAGATCTCATCAACTCCTGGAGCCCTGCCACAGCAGAGCTTTTGAACTATATGACAACCTCAGCCATGGTTATAGACAGTCTGTCCACTCAGCTTCTTCCATGGAAGATGTGCCAGTGGGATTGAGAAGATCCGAGAAGTATCCCTTCCACCTCCCAGCGACATCACTGGTTGAGGTTAACAGTATCCCACCTTCGCTGAAAACAGTGTTAGTAATGTGCTGATTTTCCCTCCTCAGCCACCTAATGGTAACATGATCTGTTGTTTTTTAGTTGAACCCACATGCAGACGGACACAGGAGACTCCAAGGTAAATATAAAGAGTTTCTATTATTTGACAAAAACAAAAACTGAGAGGGCAGCAAAGACTTACTTGGGTGAATGGAATGGCAGATGAACGAAACATGACAAGCTGGGAAGCACAATGCACGAACAAAGGAGAAAACACAGAGACATTGAATTTGAAGGGAGACTAATGAGACCGAATGACGTACAACTGAGGTGATTGAGATTTGAGACAGGTGAGACAGGAGCTGACAACAAGGAAGAGAACACTGAGGAGCGCAAGAACCACAAGGATCTAAAGAAATAACAAAAAAAATACAGATTCCCACAGATGATTTGCCAGAATCTCCTCGGAGCCAATCCAAAGTAATCAAGGCTTCACCAAACTCCTCCCACATCCAAACGTATGCCTCAGTAACAGCCAAGGCTATGGCCCGCTTGGCCTTCCGGTACTCCTCAGATGCTTCCGGAGTCCCACCAGCCAACAAAGCCCGATAGGACTCCTTCTTCAGCTTGACAGCCTCCCAATCCTGGGATATCCACCACCGACTTTGAGGATGGTCACTGCAAGAAGCACCAACAACCTTGCAACCACAGCTCAAGACAGACAGTTCAACAATTGAGGTGCGGAGCATGACCCACTCTGACTCAATGTCCCCTGCCTAAGCTGGAATACAGTTAAAGCTCCCCCGGAAGTGTGAGTTGAATATCTTTCTGTGAGCTTCTTCTGCCAGGCATTCTCAGCAAACCCCCACTACACGTTTGAGTCAAAGTCAAAGTCAAAGTCAGCTTTATTGTCAGAACTGCAATATGTACAGGACATACACAGGACCGAAATTGCGTTTCTCTCAGTCCCTCGGTGCAACAGTAACCATCTAAACACTAAACACTAAAACATTTAATAAACATAAGCATAAAATAGTAAAAGTGTAACACTGTCCTGAGTTTTTTCATAATAGTATAAAAGTATGAAAATTTACACCAACACTGAAACACCAAACACCCCTAAAACACCAAACACCCAATGAACATAAGCATAAAATGAAATAATAAAAGTGTAATACTGTCCTGAGTTTTTGCATAGTAGTATAAAAAGTATAAAAAGTATATCTATAAAATAAACTGAAGGTTCTAGCATTGACATTTGCAAAGAGTGGCACAGCAGCATATAAGTTAATGTACACAGTATATGTATGAGGTATTTGATGTTGGTATATAGGCAAAGTGGCATATGCAGTGAGGCACATAAGGCACATTTGGCATCCTTAGATAAGGCTAGTCAGAGAATGCTGTATATGTATCTGCAGTAGTGTATATAAAATTAGTGTAAATGTAAACAGTAGTAATAAATGTAAAGCAGTAGTAATAAATGTAAACCGTATTAATAAATGTAAACAGTGAATGTAAACAGTAGTATGACTATAGGCAGTAATGTAATACAAACATTAGTGCAAATATGAGAAGTAGTGCAAACTGAATGAGCACATGACCGAGAGTTTAGTGAATAACCCGTTTGATGACACAGAGTCCAGTGTTAAAAACTTTGTGTTGAGTGGTAATGTGTGAGAAAGTTTTTTGTGTTAAGGCAGTTCAAATGGGAGGGGAGGCAGAGCAGGCAGAGTGTTTAGCATTCTGACTGCCTGATGAACAGAGCTGTCTCTCAGTCTACTGGTACGAGCCTGGAGACTCCTCAGTCTCCTCCCTGATGGCAGCAGTCTAAAGCGGCTGTGTAGTGGGTGTGTGGGATCACCTGCCATGCAGTGGGCTTTCCGAGTGAGGCGTTTGCTGTGTAAGTCCTGCAGTGAGGGCAAGGAGGTGCCGACGATCTTCTCAGCTGCTCTCACGATGCGCTGGAGGCTCTTGCGGCATGATGCAGTACATGCACCAAACCACACCGTGATGCAGCTGGTCAGGACACTTTCTATGGCACCCCTGTAGAAGGTGCACATGATGGGGGTTGAAGCTCCAGCCCTTTTCAGCTTGCGGAGAAAGTAGAGACGCTGGTGAGCCTTCTTGGCCAGTGCTGCAGTGTTCCTGCTCCAGGACAGGTCCTTCGAGACGTGCACTCCCAGGAACTTGGTGCTGTCCACTCTCTCCACTGCGGTGCTGTTGATGGTCAGAGGGGCATGTTGTGCATCCCTCTTCCTGAAGTCCACAACAATCTCCTTTGTCTTCTCCACGTTGAGAGTGAGATTGTTGTGTCCGCACCACAAGGCCAAGCGGCTCACCTCGTTCCTGTAGTCCGTCTTATCGTTGTTGGTGATGAGACCTACCACTGTTGTGTCATCCACAAACTTGATGAAGTGTCATCAAGAGTCAACCAGGTCTGTCCAGTATCTTCCCCTGCCCTCTGTCCCAACACTGAACATTGGCAATGAAGTATCCTTCCAGCACTCAGGCACAAGGAAGATACCCTCTCATCTATCAGGGAAAACTCCAATATACAGGCACCAATCCAGGAGGCTAAGAGTGGACCCACACCAGCTTGACACCTCTTACCGTGGGAAACTTCGGAGTGGAATAAGACCCAGCCTCTCTCAAGGAGACTGGTTCCAGAACCCATGCTGTTTGTTGAGGTGAGCCCAACTATGTCTAGTCAGTACCTCTCAACCCCATGCACAAGCTCAGGCTCCTTCCCTACCAGAGAGGTTATGTTTCATGTGAGCCAGCTTTGGTAATCCATAGTAAAAGTTCCAAGGCCCTTGCCTTTGGCTACTGCCCATGGCATCATACACTCTATGGCCCCTCCTGCTAGTGGTGGACACACAGGAAGGTACACCTATGTTGCTTGTTTGGGCTGAGCCCCCTTTGACCATGTCTCTACCCCCATGGGTAGAGACATGGTCACTAGGCACTTGCCAACGAGCCCCTGCCCCAGGCCTGGCTTCACGGTGGGGTACCGGTAACCCATGTCTGTGCAAGTGTCACTGAGCTCTTTGCGGTTTTCTGTCCGTAAAGGTATCTGGAATCACTCTTTTTCTGGCCTCTTACCTAGGACAAATGTGTCTTGGGAGACCCTTCCAGGGGCAATTACAATTGTCCCCAATAGCATATTCCTTAGGATCATTCAGGTGCAAAAACTCTTCCACTACGATAAGGTGGTGCTTCAAGGAGGAAGTGATACTCCTGTTTATTAAAGTTTTTTGAGAATTTTTAGGCAATAGGTGAGTATATTCCCAGGGTTGCAAACATTTACAATTATGTTTCTTCGCACTAAACTTGTGGAAACAACTTCAGGGTTGCTGTTCAGGTATAACCCAAAGAAACCTTTAACAAGAATATATTTATCACATGATCATTATTTTTGTGCAGTTTTGATTGTAACAGCTGTTTTAAATTGGTGGTTGATGTGTAAAAGTCATGTTCAAATGACCAAAACTAACAGAACAGCTTTGCATCTTGGTGAGTCAAGATGACCACAGGCATATATTAAACATCACAGCCACATGGTATCATGTGAACCAGCCAGTTTGCAATTACATCAGCAGCTGCACAGATCAGCAACAACCCATTTGACTATTAAAAAAAGAAGAAGAAGAAAACCTTGATTGTGGTCGGGGCAGCATAGTGATGCAGTTGGTAGAGCTGCCACCTCTCAACGAGAAGGTTGCTATGTTGAATCCTGACCAGGGTCATTCTGCTTGGAGTTGGCATGTTCTCTCCGTATATGTGTGGGTTTTCTCCAGGTATATGGTTTCCTCTCACAGACCAAAAACATGCATGTTAGGCTGATTGGTAACTCTAAATTGTCCCTAGGTGGGAGTGAGGGTGTGGATGGTTGTTTGGCTCTATGTGGTCCTGTGATGGACTTGTGACCTGTCTAGGGTGTGTCCCCTGCCTCTCACATAGTGACTGCTGGACCTGGACACCAGTGATCCCTATGACACAAAAAGGAAAAAGTGAGTAAAAATGATGAATGACTGCAGTTGCTCCATCACATATTGGTCAATTTCTACATTTTCAACAGATAAATGTTGTCTCTTATTATTAAGAACTTAACATCATTCACCCTCTCTGGAGTAATGAGCCTTTTCTGTTGTTATGTGGGTGCTCCATTAACTGTTGCTGACTTCAAATTACCCACCTCTTGAAAAACCTCTCATAAGTCAAAGCTGCACCATTAGGTGCTTATATTTTTATTTTTCCAATCCAATGAGAATAGTAATACTTAAAAATATAAAGATTGTAATCAAACCCTATTCCTTAAAGCTTCAGTATGTAGCTTTTTTTTATAAACATATTTCTTCACTCTGTCACTACCTCCTGACAGACTGATGTTAGCCAGGTAATCTCTGAAAAAAAATAAAAAAAATATTGTCCCCTTGCTTCTCCAGGTGGTAAATAAGCATTTCTAAAAAGAAAAGGTGACACGCCATTTTCCAGCCAATAAAAACAGAGTTTGTAACCAGCCAATAAAAACAGAGCTTGAATTTGAATCAGCCAATAAAAACAGAGCTTGAATTTGAATTTCAACAGACCATGGGAGAGCAGAGCCATATATGGCTCTGAGGGGGAGGGATCAGAATGCTTTGCCTGTTGAATTTTTTTCTAAGTGCTGCAGTTCTACAGAAACTGCAGACTGAACCTTTAAAGGAATGCATATTGCCTTCCAACTTTTACACCAAGCTTTAACTGAAAAGCATCTTGTGATGAAAACAGTTATAGATATTTTTATCAGAACTGCAGTAATAAACATCAAGAGCAGAGGAACTGGGACAAACTGACTCAAACAACTAGGAAAATTGTATTTATTTACAGTGATGGTTAATCAAGATACAGTGGGATGATCTAAAAAGGATAGAGACAAGTAAGTATGGTATCTAGAAGGCATTGTAGGTAGACTTGCAATTATTTATCTTACAGGTTCCTTGTGGCCCAGCAGTGCAATAAGGAGGTTGGAGGATTCCAGGTAAGTATGGCAACAGCAATGATGGTGATGAGGTTGGTGGGTGAACACTGAACAGGTACTGTTAAGGCAAGTGGCACCAGAAGTTCCAGGATCTTTTTGGATGTGGATGTAAACATGTGCACGGGACGAGTTGCTGTGCAAATTTAACAAGAGAACCACCTAAAAACAATTATTAGTTTGCTCGAAATTATAGTAAAGGTGTGTCTCAGTCTAATGTTTACTTAATAAATGCACTTTAATGGTCAAATCAGCTGCATATCAAAACCTGATATGTAGAAGCGGGCAAGTGCAGAAGGACGAGCCACTATTCATTTCTTCAAAATTTAACAAGAAAAGCAACCAAAACAATTATTTGTTTGTTCGAAATTATAGCAAAGTTGTGTCTCAGTTGAACTTTTACTTAATAAATGCACTTTAATGGTCAAATTAGCTACATTTCACCGGGGCACTGCAGCGAAATGAAGCTGGTTTGAGGGTTGCTCCAAGAGTACTGTATTTTCTGACCTATAAGTCACACCTTTTGCCTAATTTGCATGCCCTGCGACTTATAGGGCAAAGCGACATGTTTAGGGATTTTTCCCCATATTTTTAGACCAATTTTTGGCTGAGATATGACCGTTTCTATTCATTTTGGCAAAAAAATGGAGCAGTACCACTTTCGGCCGCTAGGGGCGCAGGCAGTACCACTTTCGGCCGCTAGGGTCCACCGACTGTTCCCAGCTCATGTGTCAGACAACAGACTCATCTGGTCGGACTCACTCTGTCGCAGCATGGCCTCCTGCTCTCTGGAGGTCTGAACTACTGTTACCTCAGTGTTTCACTATTAGCAAAATAGCTCATGAACCACAAGACATATTTTGATGTAACTTACAGAAAGTAACCACTGGATGGATATTTACAATTGATTAGCTTTAGGAGATGTTTGAGCTAAAATTCGATTTATTTATAATTTATTTTCGCAGCGCGTGCACGTTTGGAAGACCGTCAAAGCAAAACAATTTAAATTCAGCTGATTTGACCATTACGAGCATTTAATAAGGAAAAGTTCAGCTCAGATACACTTTTACTATAATGTCAGCAAACAAATAATTTTTTTAGCGGTTCATCTTGTTAAATTTAAAAGAAATGCAGCATTCCCTCCCGTGTGGGTGCATGTTTTGCACGTAGCAAAACTAATTTTTTAATCCAGCTGATCGTGCATTTATTAAGGAAAAGTTCAGCTCCTTTACTAAAATGTCAGCAAACAAAAATATATTTTTAGCTGTTTAGCAAAAATAATTTTTAAATTCAGCTGATTTGACAATTACGTTAATTTATTAAGGAAAAGTTCAGCTCAGACACATCTTTGCTATAATTTTCAGCAAACAAATAATTTTTTTTAAGTTTTAATCTTGTTAAAGTCCTACTGTGCACGCTCGTGTGGCCATTTTGCAGCCAATCCCTTTTTGGCTAAACACCGGCCCACATTTCCGGGTTGTCAGCGGTGACGCATAATAGATGCGACTTATAGGGCAAACGACATATTTATGGATTTTTCCACTTTATTGGACATAATTGGACTGATACGACTTATAGGGCGGTGCGACTTATAGGGCGGAAAGTGCAGAACGAAGGTGGCAGGCAATGGCAAGCCGATTGTGTCATTAATAGCTGGTAAAGATTCTCAGTCATCCAGGACATGCTAAATTCAAAAAAGTTCAAGACAAAAAACAATAAAGTATAAAGTAAAGTATACGGTAATAAATAAAGTCCAGTTGTTTTTGTCTTAACTTATTTTAATTCATCATTATAGCCACTTTTACCTATTACATGATACAAGGGCATGCCCTACTACTCTGGTGTCATCTAGCGGATGAAA
>JBBPBX010022081.1:30214-41761 GCA_038048925.1 Garcialebias charrua
AACATTTTCTTAAATAAACATTATAAATGTGATAATTGTAATCTTGTAAATGAGTAAAAAGTCTCAAAATTGTAGCTCAATTAATTTTGGAGTTATAGAGCAAACTGTGTATAAACATATTTCTGGTTCAGGATTTTTTAGGCGTGTTTTAAACGTGACCGCGTTTCGTCACGCGGTCCTCATTAGTAGAGCCCCCACCCCCTGCAGCTCCGGCCGTATAAATTCGCCTCGGTGGAGCCGTTCACTCGCGAATCGCAGATAGCATCAGATAGCAATAGCATAGATATTTTGTTCATTGTTAGCTAGCTAATCAATTATGCCTCGTTCGTGCATCTTCCCTGGATGTCGCAATGGTCAGGGCACCCGTACAAATCATAACATGTTTTTATAGCGCGTGGTTTTATGCCAAGTACCTGTAATGTCCGGATAGCTCAATGGATAAAGCGCCTGCCTTATGTCCCAAACCCCACGGGTTCAAATCCCGCATGGTACAACTCTTTTTTTTTTTTTTTTTTTATTAATTCCAGATTAAAAACACACAAGAAAACTATTTACAAAAACAGCGTAACTCTTGGAAAAAGTAGCTGCTGTTACAGACAGAACTCGGATAAAAACAGAGCAGGTTTACTGGATCTCTGCTGCACCTCTCCCCACACACAGCTCAGCTGCAGGCAGCAGTACTGCGCTGAAACCACGCCCACACACTGACACGCCCCCAGCGTTCCAGACCAGGGCAAAATCATGTTTTTTCATGATTTTTGAGACTTAATTTTATAAGGAAAACAATGTTTTTAATCAGTCAGATTTAAATGGGTGATTAATAACACATATTTATGCCATGTGACAAACTAAAAACACACATTTAATTTCACTTTACACGGTCTTTAACATTATTTAAATATAAAAACACTTTCATTAAAGTTATGCAGGCTTTCAAGACTACACTTTCTCTATGTACACCTACAGTGTGAAAGTTCTTTTTTAATTTTTTATCTTTTTAGTTTTTCCATCAACCTTGTGATTGACCAGTGACATATTCACAGGGTTTAATCTGCCCCCTGCTGTTATAGATGGAATATTCTCTATGGTCGTTATGATCCTTAGCAGGAAGAAGCAGGTGCACAATATGGATGTAGTTTGTTTTCCTTATGTGGAGAAAGTTTTAGCGCTATCAAAGGTCAAAACTGGACATCATGCAAATGTATTTTCATGGTTGCAGTATGGCTGCAGGAAACAATTAATGAAAGCAGGACCAAAGTAGACAGAAGGCCTAGAGGAGAGAATTTAATGTATTTATACTTAATGCTTTATACATTTTTTACAAGAACAGCTTTTGGGGTGGGGGAAGTGATAGACATGTCTCATTATCTCTGACATTTAAAACACCAACTAATAAAACAAGTTAGATTTTGTATCAAAGACACAAAGATTACAGCTTCGTAACCTTGCCTCATTACCTGTTTTCATGGGGGGATATGAACAAAACATTTTAAGTCATAAGGTTTCCTTTCATGACCAGTGTCAACGCTGAAAATTGATGGCCTAGCATTTCTTGAGACCACACAACACACCTGCTGCCTTTCATGCCAGAATTTTAATTCAAGATGGTGACCACAAACATCTGTGTTGGGGATGACTCTCAGCTCAAAACTTGAGTTTAATGCAGGAAAACTGGCTGAATATTTGCTAAGGTCTATTAGCAGTGGCAGCCATCTTGAATGGAAATATAACTATTTACAAATTGCTAAAACTGGAATTTTAAAAGTGCATATACTGTACTAGTAGTAAATCTTAGAGCTTTGTTGGGGTTTAGGGGTCTTTGCATTGCTCTGGTCGCTAATCCAACATACGATTAGATCTCTCCTGTAAATAAGACCCAAAGGCTCAATGAGATTAACCTGTATAAATAAAGGTTGAATGAACATACATCACCAGAATATGTTCTTGTACAACCACCGTTTAATGGTCTTTGATGGTTTCACTCTTTTTGGTGAGAGAAAGCACTCGTGTCAGGACCAACAGTGTGATGGATATCTGCTGCCTCTGTCTGTGTGCCACACAGTACACCTGAGAAAATATCACTATGCCTTTAGTTTACCTTCAACAGGCAGTGAGCCCTCATAAATAATGCATGCTGTTGTGCAGTAACAAACCCTTTCAGTAACATGCAAAACTTGAAAAACAAAATAACTTCAAGAAATACAAGGGTGCATCTTTTTTCTGTCAGCTCACAATTCATTTTAAGCAACACAGAAACAGGTGAATTGTTGCATTGAGTGAATTCATGTGGCATATTAATTTTGGAGTATTATGCAAGATTATCATATGAACAATCACTCTCTCCAATTGGCTTCGATTCACCAGTACCAACCAAAGCAGATTGTGAATGACTAATTAAAAAAAAAAAAAACTTGGAAAGTGAATATTTAATGCATTACTAACTTCTTCCCTTTTTGCATACATCAATATGCTGGTGACGATTCTCATTCCATTGAATTGAAAAAGCCTCCTGGATAGGAGTCGAAACGTTTTTTGCAACAAATAAAGTCCAGTTGATCTTGTATTGAACGCCTTTTTGATACATCAATATGGCACCCAGTCTGCCTCAGTGTTCAGGGTTCTGATTTTATTTTTCAAAACAGAGATCTGATTGCTCTCCAGCATCATCTGTACCATGCAAAAAGTCAGAACAAAACAAAAATGCAAAACACATTTTGTGTTGGGTATTTTCTTAGCAAGTGTCTTGGCACACTGAATGCTCAGTGGTTGAAGTAGTAGTGTTTGGATTATACGCTTCTATTTCCCCCTACAGGCCATTTATGGTGCTGCCACCCATGATGGAGTGGGTTCGAGTGGCCGTGGCCCACACCGAACACAGACGGAGCTTCACGGTGGACAGCGACGATGTTCGGCAGGCTGCCAGGCTGCTGCTGCCCGGAATAGACTGTGAGCCGCGCCAGCTCCGGTACGCTTCTGAAAGTCCTGGGTGCTTTTAGGCTTCACATGCTGTGTGTGTGTGTGTGTGTGTNGGGGGGGTCTTCATCTGAACTCAGAAATATGCACATTGTCTTTCCAATTTGCCCACATGCATGTTAGTCTGCCTTCAGGCCCTGGCCTCCCTTGCAGAAGAGATCTGTGATCTCAATGGGATGTGCCTGGTTAGATAAAGGTTAATAATAATAATAAATGATTTTCTCTTTAATATTAAATATTTTTAAGGAATGTCTAGCAGAATTATTCTATTTACTTTATTTACTGCATCCAAGGAAGTCAGCAAGTTGCATCAAATCTTCACTTCATCACAAGTCCCCATCCTAAGTAGCAGGAGTAATGAGCATCTCTTTTTATAGGACGAACGTGTGTCAGATGAGTCTTACTCATGATGATGCACCATGAATCTATGTGTGTGCCTCTTCCTTCAGAACGGATGACTGCTTCTGCGCCTCGAGGAAACTGGACGCTGCCTCTGCTGAGGCAAAGTTCCTGCAGGACCTGGGCTTCCGTATGCTCAGCTGCGGACGCACGGACCTGGTGAACCAGGCTATAAACCTGCTCGGGCCAGATGGAATCAACAGCATGAACGAGCAGGTTAGAGACACAGTCAACATGTTAAATAATGCATAACCCAGCATGTTTGCACACATACACACTAAGAAGGCCGGTTAGAGGCAGATTTTGTTTGTTTGGTAAACTGTGGTTCCATTGCCTTGGACTTGTGAGCAAAAGGCAGCTGCACATATTAAATCTTCTTCTGCGTTGTTTTCCCTGCAGCTTTCCTGCCAAGCCACTCATCAATATATCATGACTATCAACCTCCAGTACAGTAAATTATCAGGGGAATACTGCAATTGTTACTCAGTTTTCCATGAGAAATATCAACGTTTAGTTGTGGGGGACTGGTTTTAGGCTCGATGTTCAAGCACAGTGTCTTGGACCGAATGTTTCTTTTAGACTGTCCTCCTGCAGCAGATGGCTCAGCGGAAATGCAGATTTATATTACACACTAAAAAAGAACTGATCAATGAAATTTTACTCTCAGCAAAGTCAAGATACTTTTAAGAATACAAGCTTAGTGTATTTTTTTTAATTCAGATTATTTAATAATAAAAAAAAAAGTAGTCAGGTTGATTACATTATTTGTGTTGGCCGTGGTGTAGTGGTAATGGCAGTCATCCCCCGATTGGAAGGTTGGAGGTTCGAATCCCGCGTCCGCCCACCATGTGTCGTTGTGTCCCTGGGCAAGACACTTAACCCCGAGTTGCTCCCGGTAGGTCTAGATGGCGCCTTGCAAGGCAGGCTACCACTACCAGTGTATGAATGTGTGAATGAATGGGTGGATGGCTGGTATTGTAAAGCGCTTTGGGGCTCCTCACAGGGGGCTGGAAAGCGCTATATAAATAAGCTCCATTTACCATTTACCATTTGTTATTTGCATAATGTATAAAATTAATCAAGTTGTGGTTATTTTTCACTCTTACAGGGGATGACTCCATTGATGTACGCTTGTGTTCGTGGGGATGAAGCGATGGTACAGATGCTGCTGGATGCAGGAGCAGATATCAACAGTGAGGTTAGTGGTAAAAGAAGAAAATTAAGCTTTCCTTGCTTTGCGTTGACGCCTGGTCACTTAGTACAGTACTTGAATTGTATGAATGGTTTAGCAAGTGTTAGTTAAATAACTGAATCAGGACAAGGATGAAGTAAAAAAAAAAGGTGCTCTGGAATTAGAAAAAATCAAACACATCATCCATCATCCCATCTTGTTCTGATGTATGTATCTATGATATAATAAATAAATAAAATGACATTAAACTAACTAATAAAATAATATATGTAATGTTGCGTCATGTAACGTTATGTTACATTGCATTGCATTGTGTTATGTTATGTTACATTATGTGTTATGTTACGCTCCCTCTTCTGATCAGACGAGCCCCTTCGCTGTCCATTTTTAAAACTCTTAAAAATACATTTTTACTCCCTGGCTTTTAGCACAGACTGAATTTGCTCTGCGCTGTTTTTTATTGTTTTTATTGATCTTAATGTTTTAACAACTGTTTTTTATGTGTTTAAACTTTCTTGGTTTTATGTGTACAGCACTTTGTTGCAGCTGTGGTTGTTTAAAAGGGCTTTATAAATAAAGTATTATTATTATTACATTACTTATTATTATATAATTATTATTATTTTGTATGGTGGTGTTATTCATTAATTTTATAACAAGAGTAAAACTAAGACAACGGCCCTTAAATAAATAGATAAAAGTTTCAACAGCACTGTTTTTCTGCAGAATCTACAAAAATTTGCTGCATAAAATAAAACTAATAAAAAAACTGATATCAATTTTTTTATTCTTATGGTGATTATATTAGGAACATGTTCTTTTTATGTTCTTACCTTCGCAAAATAGCAACAGGTTTACACATCCATGTCGGCTTGCCATGACGCAGTCCTGGGATACTTAAGATATACAGCTGTAAAAAATCTTGAAGCTCAAATCTTTATTTTCTGTATTTTATGTTTTTGTTCAGCACTTTAGTAGTGAAAAGTTTGTTTTATGAATGTGCTAATAAGTCAAAACAGACGACTTGAAATAACGTCATTTGAGCTGACGTTTTTTCATGTATTTAGAAAACTCAAAGATGAATTATGTATATAAAAAAAAACGTTCTCACTCATCTAAAAACAGCTTTTGTGATTTAGTAATTGGGAGCATAAAAAATACAAACATAAAAGAGTAGTGTTTGAATTTTCTAAGAACTGGACTTTACAAATACTGTATCATTATTTTACATTACTGGTGCGTTTCATGTAAAATGCATATCCTACTTTTTTTTTTGCCATTTCATTTAAGCAAAAATATTGCACTGTTGTTTTTAACCATTATCACTTGTTACTAAATTGTTTTATTCACAAGGCCTAACAAAACACGTCAATCCATTTTGTTCATTAGATGTTGAATGAGGGGGAGGCAGGATGTCCTCTCCCGCCGCAGGGTTCTGGGTGAATCACTCTTGTGTAGAGCTTCTTGTCCTCCTCCCTCTGTCCTCCCTGCAGCTGCTTGTCTTGTGTCCCGTTGTCCATGTACAGTAGTAGTTTTAATGGCTTGGTATCTCTCTCCCTCATCCTTCTCCCCTCTACCTGTCCATCCCAACCATCTGTGTCCTCCTTCCCAGGTGCCAAACACAGTTCACAAGCATCCCTCAATCTTTCCCGAAACGCGGCAGGCGACACCCCTCACTTTCGCCGTGTTGCACGGACATGTGCCTGTGGTGCAGGTAGTGACATCAGTGCTCACCTGTGACTCTCTCGTTGTGGCCTGTTGTTGTGCTTCAGCTCATAGTTGGTCATCGCTGTCATTTCTGCCATCTGATCATCTCAGAGTTTCCTCCCACTGCTTTCGTTTTTAAAACTACCAGAATACTTTTGGTGTCACTTACAACAGTTTTTCACATACAGTAATCAAAAATGTGTTCAGTTCCTCCTGTAACGTTTGACATTTTAAAAAAAAAAATGGATGAAACTGCATTTAGAAAGTAGAAAGTGGAAACACAGCAGTCTAATTGGTATTGAAGTTGGTTAACTATTTTAGTTTGCCCCTCGATACTGGATCAATAAACTGGAATCGAAAACGTTTAAGCCTTGTGGCAAAATAGTTGGCTCTCTGAGGGCATTGAATAAAAGAAACTAAAATACAAAGGTTATATTCAGAGAAAAATCTAGCATTAGACAGTGATTATTATTAATTTCATCCATAGTTTTTCACGATATTAATTTAAATGAAAGCCATTTGTCACCCTATTAAATAATATTAGCTTCAGGAAATTGTCCTTCTCAGTTATAAAATATAATTTCCGAATAGAGCTTCATGATCACATGTAAAGAATGAATATTTTCCAGCCAATCTGATGAAAAAATGCAATCTGTATTTGAGAAGTTGAAAAAATAAAACCTAACTTTCAAACAATAGAAATAATTGAAGCTAAACTGGAAAGTCACTTTTTCTTTAGTCAATAAATTCAGCAATAGTTCAGGCAGTGTTGAAAATCAGATATTTGCTGATTTGCTCACGATAAATCATAATTGAATGAGACTTTAATTGAGCTTCGCTGGTAAACTGACCTGGCTCTTCTTCTTCTCTCCCATCATGCCCGTCTGGGCTCCCACCTGCAGTTGCTGTTGGATGCCAAAGCCAACGTGGAGGGTTCCCTGCAGGACGGGATGGAGAACTACACAGAGACGCCACTTCAGCTGGCTGCTGCTGCAGGTACAAACACACAGCAGGATTCTTCTGTCCAGATTGACTGTCAGGCTGAAAACAGCAGGTCATCTATCAACATCTGACGAATGCATGAGCATGCGTGTCAGAGGGTTGTTCACTCCAAAGGCTGGAAAATAAAGATAAATGCAGACAAAGTGATGAAATCTGTGTCTTTCAGTTTCTGGTTTTAACCTTCACCATGTTTTTATATGTGCAGGTAACTTTGAGTTGGTGAGTTTGCTGCTGGAGCGAGGGGCCGACCCAATGGTGGGTACCATGTATCGCAATGGGATTTCCACTGCTCCACAGGGAGACATGAACTCCTACAGCCTGGCTGCAGCTCATGGACACAGGTAGATATTTCATACACGTTTTTTGTTTTTACAGTCAACACATTTTACAATGAATTAAGAGGAATAAAAAGCAAGGTTCCTAAAGGTAAACTGTGTTTTTAAAATGTTAACATATTACTGGACAATTACAGTTTGAAGGGAGCATGTACATAAGACTTTTTAATCTCATTTAATGAATCGTTTTGTGTTTTGTTTACTTCATGACTGTGAACCCCAGCTGTTATTCCGTTTCAGTATATTTTATTAAGAAGTTGACATTAAAACCTGCACAACCAGGAAACATACAAGTGTCTCATTTTGTTTAACAAATATTAGTCAGAATCAGAATAACTACCATTGCGTATGGTGCTTTGCACATATTATATATTTTGTCTACTGTTAATTGTCTTCGGATACATTAGTAATGTAGTCTAAAACGATTGTAATTCTTCACTCATGATGAAAAACCTAGTTTTTAAATGGTGAAAATATTCATTTTCCTCCTCATCCAATTCTGAACACCAGTTAACTTGGCTGAAGCCTCCCAGCCTCTCCACAGTGATCTGTCTGTCTAAAATATGAAAGACAATGAGTGGTCAAATATTTAACATGAAACATTCAAAATTCATGGAATGTCCATTTAACATGAAAGTGTTTTGTTATTTCTGTAATTTAGTGTTGAACCACATTTTGTAGATGTCGCCGGGTGATTTTAGCACAGCCTGTAGTTTTACAAATAAACAAAGATGGGAGCTTTTAACATCAGTTTTCAACACTAATCATTTTGAATGAATGCACTTCTGCAACATTGCTGACAGCTACTAATTTTTCTTGGCCCTTTACAGCCTTTTAGGGAACAAGATTGTAGCCACACAACACTTGTCATCAGACAGCCAGTGCTCTCTCACAGTAATGACTATAACTCAGCAACAGACATGTATAGCCTCCAGATGCATCCATTTTTCTTTATTGCTATGCATCAGTTATGATATTAGAGATTAGACGAACTCTTCGGTAAAGACTAATTTCATTTGTTCTATGCAGAACAATAAATTAAAAACGTATTGTCTGTTTTTGTGCTTGTTTACCTATAGAAATGTATTCCGTAAGCTGCTATCCCATACAGAGAAAGGCAAAGGGGATGTTTTGTCCTTGGAAGAGATTCTGGCAGAAGGTTCGGAGCTGGAAGGCGGAAGTTCTTCTCAGGTTGACTTGATCCGTACTGGAAAGGCCAAACTTAAAGCCCTTAAAGAAGCCATGTACCACAGCTCTGAACATGGACATGTTGACATCACCATAGACATACGGAGCCTGGGTGGGTTTTTGTTTACACCTCAAGCCTTTCATTTGCAGTGTGTGGCATACAACCTTTCTCTGCTATATTTTTATGAAACGATCTCCCAGGGGTCCCGTGGACTTTGCACACTTGGCTGGAGTCTCTGCGTACGTGTTTCCATCAGCACCGCCGACCTCTGATCCAGGGTCTCCTGAAAGAGTTCAGCTGCATTGACGAAGAAGAGTACACCGAGGAGCTCATCACGCACGGCCTGCCTCTGATGTTCCAGGTCCTCAGGGCCAGTAAGGTACTTCACTCTGCATGTCACCTCAAATTACTTTGTGTTCCAGCCTTTTCTGCTGTCTCAGTGAAAAATACAACTGTTAAAATACAGATTTATGATCTTCATGATCTCAGGTTCGTGCTGCTGTTGTTACGCCGTATTGTTTTACATTATTAATGTTTAGTGTACTGTATATCTTAGATCTTTTGGCGTGCTATTTTGTGTTTGTATATCTTAGTGTATATCTTAGATCCTTGTATACTGTTTCTTTTTACACTTTATATTTTTGCTATGGATTGGGTGTAACAGGGACCCTGAGTACATGTATATAATTTTGTTCCACCTCATGCACCACATGTGATGGGAATGACAATAAACCTACTTGAACTTCAAATGAAACATATTTACTTCTCCAGACATATTTCATTTCTCACACACATATTTACTCGGTTTCTTAAACCCTTGACAATCTTCTAGCTTCACTGAGGCCGACTGGATTGCATACCAATTACAGTACTTAAAATGGTCAAGCTGTATGATACGTTGCTATTGTTTTTTGTTGTCTCTAATGTTATTAGAATTATTTTTCAGTAATAAAGCCTACCATCTGGCTTGGCTGTCTATATTAGATTTGCATGGATCAGCCATATCTTTATGAGCAGGCAAGATGAGTAACACTGCTCATCTTCTGATGCTGCAAAACTTGCATCCTGGAATTCACATGGATCCCAAAGAGCGTGGTCTGCAAAATGTAACAGCACCAGCACATATGCACGCATTGTTTGTTCCTGGCGGAGTATGAAGCTGTTAATAGATGTTTGCACCTGTCACACTTCAGTGAGAGCTTGCAGCCTGATTGCACATGGGAAGCTTGTAGTCTAGCTAACCACTGCCTGCAAACACACACACATGCACATGCATGAAAGATTGGATAGGAGAAAAAAGTAAGAAGGTATTTCACTGTGTTCCTTTTCTTTTTTTCTCACACTCCTTCAGTTGATTGAGCTGTCGTTCTGTTTTCCATTACAGTGATCTCAAAGGAAATGTGGCTGTAAGAAATAAGTGTAATATTCTTCGATCTCCTTTCAAACATCTGACATACCTATTACTGCGAGGCTTAATGGAAAAGCTTATTGAACAAAGTGAACGTTGCTGAAGTTTGACCTCTCTGTGCAGCGTCGCACACGGCTCACCTCCTTTGCAACTCTGTTTGTGTGTGGTCAGAATGAAGTGATCAGTCAGCAGCTGTCTGCCATCTTCACGCAGTGCTACGGCCCATACCCCATCCCCAAACTGTCGGAGATAAAGAGGAAGCAGTCGTCACGCCTGGGTGAGATCTTTGATCTTTATTCTGATAGTTTTAAGTTACAAAATTAGAAAAGCATTAAAGTTTTACTTCTATAGTTTTTCAGTTTATATTGTTGAGTCATTTCTGACTTTTAAACACATAATTGTATAAGGAGCAAGTGTTTATGACACCATCTAGTGTTCACAGACATCAGCAGACAATCTAACTTGAACAACTTCAACTAAGTGTGGCAGGATCAAATGTTGGATTTTGGATTGTGGTTGAGTATTTGTGATTTTCAACTAAGTAGTTAAAAAAAATGAATCGAGCTTTTCACGTATGATTCAGATCCCCACTTCCTGAACAATAAAGAGATGTCTGATGTGACCTTTTTGGTGGAGGGTAAGCCTTTCTACGCCCACAAAGTCCTGCTCTTCACCGCTTCCAACAGGTACTTCAAACGTCAGCATGCATAGGAAGTTCATAGTGTGTCTTTTGTGCTATCAGATCAAAAAAAATTAGACAAAAAATAATGACTTTCTGAAGGCTCCAGCTTCTTTTGATACGTTATCAGAAAATTACACTTTGAATTGGTGTGTTGCTAAAAAGTGATGACAGTGACTTTTTTTTTACCCTCAAGATTCAAATCTCTTCTGGCAAACAGGCCTTGTGGTGAAAACACATGCATTGAAATCAGCAATGTCAAATATCACATCTTTCAGGTAATGCACCTAAACAGCATGGGATGCATTTATCTGGTTGGAACTGTTGTCTAAACATGTGTTTGTAAAATGTTTGTGTAACTGTCCATATCTCTCCAGCTGGTGATGCAGTATCTGTACTGTGGAGGAACAGATGCTCTTCACATCAGGAACACTGATGTTATGGAGGTTAGACTAATAAGAAAGCTTTCACAGCTGTTGTATTTACAAAAATACTTTTACAACTTTTATTTTATTTGTATTTTTTGGTTCACTATGCTATTTTATTTAAATGGTTGATGGGGGCACAAAAAGTAGATGGGTTTGTTAATCCATCACACCATGAGAACTGTGGCTGCAGATTCAAAACTGAAATATGTCTTCTAGTTCTAATGCACATATTAGA
>JBBPBX010022082.1:0-23956 GCA_038048925.1 Garcialebias charrua
TATCATTTATTTTCGTAGCGCACCCGAGGCTGTTTGGAAAATGTCAAACCGAAACTATTTAAATCCAGCAGATTTGACCATTTCGTGAATTGATTTAGGAACTGTTAAGCTCAGGAACACTTCTGATATAACGTCAGCTAAGAAATATATTTTTTATCAGCAGAGAAATAATAGTTTACCTTGTTTTATTGAAAATTCCTTCGTGGCGGCAGCCATTTTGAATGACGACGTCAGTCGACGTCGTTCAAAACTCCGCCTTCTGCTCTCTGATTGCTCAGGAACACTTCTGATATAACGTTAGCTAAGAAATACATTTTTTATCAGCAGAGAAATAATAGTTTTTTACCTTGTTTTATTGAAAATTCCTTCGTGGCGGCAGCCATTTTGAATGACGACGTCAGTCGACGTCGTTCAAAACTCCGCCTTCTGTTCTCTGATTGGTCCGGTCAAAAATCTACCGGAGATATCCTTGTCTATGGGACAAGTCCCAGACCCAGCAGTGAAGGGAAATGAGAATTGAGCGGAGCTGCGTAGGAATGGCGAGGGCCAGGCTAACAGTAATGCAGCTTTAGAACTGATTCCCAGACGATTTTCAGCAGAGGAGCATCGTCTGTGAATTAGACTAACAAAGACCTTAAGAAACCCCTACTGTTAAGATGTGAGGTGTGATTTGTCAATTTACATAGGTATGTTGTATCTTATCTCAGCCTTTATAACCTTGCTCCCTCACTCTCTGCTCTTTGAATTGAAAAAGCTCCTCGGATGAGAAGCGAAATGTCTTCTGTTACAAATAAAGTCCAATTTGTTTGATTTTTACTCTGGTCTTGGTTTTGACTTGGTCTCGGGTTAGGTGGTCTTGACTACAACACTACAAAAACCTGTGCAATACATGATGAATCAACAACATGCATTCTGCATAAAATCTTCGGTCATCTGTGTTCTTTTCCATTGAGGCAAAAAGCACAAATGAGCATGGAAACACCGGGAACGCCACGCAAATCTTTTAATCGATTCAGTCCACTTGCCGGACACTGCTAGTCTCCTGGATTGTAGCCAACACTTGAGCTGTGTATTGCTGCATTCTTCAATTTATTCCAAGTCGATTTTTGCCCCAGGAACATTAGTCTTTGTATAAGTTAACATGGACAAAAGCATTGGAGGAAGCCATTATGCATTTGATCTGCTGCCTTGTTTGCCTTATCTGGGACAATGGGGGTTCCCCACAATTCTCGTGATGTTATCTCTGATCAACGCTATTACCGTAGCTTAACTTGGAGGAAAATGTTTGCCTCTTTCTCCGTATTCTGTGCTCTATGACTGATGTCATGGCTGAAAAGGTGCTGTGGTGTGCTTTGGTAAGACTCATCAGAGGAGACAGAGATTAATGAGGGACAAGTGTGTGCAATCAGTAGAGGAGAGGCAAACTGAATACAGTAGAGGTCTTAGAAAACTTACTGCGAGAGACAGCATCCACCTTTTTGGTGCAGCACCCTTTTTGAGGGAGGATGTTCACAGTCACTTAGGGCTACTGATGACCGTAGGTTGTTAGATGTTTCTGTAGCCCTTTTCATAAGACGGCTCAGTCCGGGCCTGATGCGTGTTCAGTCCTCCAACGAGCATTCAGAAAAAACACAAAGGCGGATTGGCGAGTAAATTTTACTCACCTCTGATGCGCCCCTGATCCGCGAGCAGAGGTTGTGTCAGATCCGGACCCAAGACGGGCAGACCCACTTGTGAATGCAACCCACGGATCCGTGCTCAGAATATGATGATATCAGTGAGCAACCGCAGGATTAATCAACAAGCAGATTTATTAACAAGGGAATATTAAAAATGACACGAAACAGCAACTTGTAAAAGTTAGTTTCGCTCTTTTTCCCCCCTCTCTCTCTCTCTCTCTCTCTCTCTCTCTCTCTCTCTCTCTCAGCAGCGGAGGAGCTGTGTGTGTGCGCGCGCGCTGGAGGGAGACAGTAGATTTATTACTGAGGAAATATTAAAAATGACACGAAACGACAACTTGTAAACGTCTGACGTCTGTCCCACAATAAATACGTCGCGGTCCAGTTCAGCTCAGCTGAGTTCTGCTCCACGCCTCTTTTGGATCCGCGCTGCGGGTTCATTTATGAACACATTTATGTGAGCGGGACCTGCCCGCCTTCAACTGTGGTCTTATTAATGACCCGGGGAGGATTAAAGCTGGACTGGTCTGTGCGGCAATTGCGCGGATTTGACTTATGAAAGGGGCTTGTGTGAGAAGGAGAGGCTCATCAGGGCATTGAATGGTATCACAAGTTTAGAACCTGGGCAGGAGTTTTGCCATCCGAGGTATGCTAAGTGAATTGTTTTAGCATTTGTAGGCCTTCATTTAAGCAGGAGGTGGATAGGAAGACAATTTTATTGAAGAATGCCGTTTTATAAATGCATGTGGGTAGTTATGGTCACATTGTATGTATGGTCACATTCACTAAACACTGTTTGTTTGGGAAATTGTTTGCTTGGAGAACTGGCCACAATCCCATTCAATGGCTGCATAATTTTCAGGGCTGAGAAAGTTGACTAGATGTGTGGAGCAGCTGGCTAATTTTCAGTATGAGCTTGTCTACTGCCTAGATAAACTGCTAGCTGATGCAGATGAGCTGTCCGGATTACCATCTGCTATCGGAAAAAACAATCTCTTCAAGATTAAACATGCAGAATGAAGCAAGTTTGTTTAGTGCATAATTAACCAATAATGCAAACTAATCAAACATCTGAGATGGATGAACTATCACAGGCACATTTTAATTATCCTTAGTTCCTTAAATGAATAAACCTTAGCAATACGAGTGCAAAACATTAGGGTTGGTCCAATGCCAGAAAACCCTTAACTGCAAACATTTGCTCCAGTGTGGGATTAGCTTGAAATACGTAAGGGTCTAGGTTGATGTGTATGTCTCCAGCACACTTTGGTGTTGCATCACAAGAACAAGTTGTGTTGCCTCAATCTATGGTGCCTGAAGTTTTAGGACAATTGCACAATGTCCCTCCTGGAGGACCTTTAGGAGTACAGAAATTGCAGGGAAAGGTTTAAAGCCCAGGATACTTTAAAAATGTCAGAACTTGTGTCAGAGATCGTGTTGACTGGCATCAATGTGCACATTTGCAGCACCCCGTTGAATCTAGCCCTTTTGAATACGTTGCTGTTGACATTTTGTTTCCACTTCCCAAGACCAAAAAGTAGAACAATATGGTTTAGCTGTGGACAGAAGCTTTTCATCTTCCCAATCAAGAAGCAAAATATATTTCTAAGGAGGTGAGAGAAGAGTGTGTGTGTGTGTGTGTGCGTGCGTGCGTGCGTGCGTGCGTGCGTGTGTGTGTGTGTGTGTGTGTGGGTGTGTGTGTGTATCATTTTGGGGCACCTTCACTCGATTAAGTTGTAATTAACTGTTAAAGTATTACCTAGACTTTTGCACATTAGTCTCACATCTTGATTTCACACACCATTTGACGGATTGGTTGACAGGTTTAATTGGACAAATTTTGTGTATAATTTCCTCTTTGTTTTTTTTGACAACAACTTGATGTAATCTGACATACTAGAACGGGTTTAACCCAACGTTTCTGTTACACCCAATAAAATTTTGTTTGACACGAAACTGTATTTCTGGTTGACACAATGCAGACTGTAAATAATTGAGCATCATTTTCTTCTGTGGGTGAGTACAGTATGTGAAGGATGTCTGTTTGTTCTAAAGAGTATTGTATGGACATGTAAGGACTGAAGACAAGGTTTAGATGGGAGGATTTAGTGCTATTAGAGGAGTTTTATTAATCCTTTAATCTGCAAGGACATCGTTATGATTGCAGTGCCTCCGGTAAAGGGTGTTTGCTTGCCGTGAATAATCTGTAGCAGATTGTTTCAAGCATTTGGTGGGGATTGGGGACTTTTGGATCATAAACTCCCCTCAGAACTCAGTTTTGTCCCCAAGTTGGATCCTTCTCTTCCTTTGTCCATCCATCCATTACCTTTACTGGCTTTTTCCTTTCTGGGTTATGGGGGTCAGTAGTT
Organism: Garcialebias charrua; assembly: GCA_038048925.1. NCBI lineage: Eukaryota > Metazoa > Chordata > Actinopteri > Cyprinodontiformes > Rivulidae > Garcialebias > Garcialebias charrua. The sequence continues at coordinate 4,049 of JBBPBX010022082.1, forward strand.
CCCATGTCCAGCAGTCACTATACAAGAAGTGGGGAACACCCTGGACAGGTCTCCAGTCCATCACAGGGACACAGAGACCAATGAGAAAAGCAAACATTTGCACTCCCACTCACACCTAGGAACAATTTAGAGTCATCAGTTAATCTAACTTGCATATTTGTGGTCTGTAGGAGGAAACCGGATTACTCAAAGAAAACCCACACATGCATGGAGAGAACATGCAAATTCCACCTACAGGATTCGATCTGACAACACCCTTGCTAAGAGTCAAGTCAAGACTACTTTATTGTCCATTTCATTATACTGTATGTACAGACATACAAAACAAAACAAAAAAAAAAAAATCAAAATTACGTTTCTGGCTGTCCCCCGGTGAAACTAATAACTTAAAAACAACACATCACAATAGTTATAGTAATAAAAAGTTTTTTCCATAATCCATAAAAAAACACAACAATGATGTTTAAAAAAAATCTCACAAGCCAGATACCATGTACAATTTAAAAACACAACTCTTATATTGTAACTACGGAAGAGCATTGCATTCACCAAATTAAAAAAAATTTGACTCAGGATCTCATAATTATGAGATCAGGATCTATGAGATAGTATCTCATAATTATGAGATAGTATCTCATAATTATGAGATACTATCTCATAATTATGAGATACTATCTCATAATTATGACATATTATCTCATAATTATGAGATACTATCTCATAATTATGACATCTTATCTCATAATTATGAGATCTATCTCATAATTATGAGATACTATCTCATAATTATGACATCTTATCTCATAATTATGAGATACTATCTCATAATTATGACATCTTATCTCATAATTATGACATCTTATCTCATAATTATGAGATAGTATCTCATAATTATGACATCTTATCTCATAATTATGAGATGTTATCTCATAATTATGAGATAATATCTCATAATTATGAGATAAGATCTCATAATTATGAGATAGTATCTCATAATTATGAGATAGTATCTCATAATTATGAGATAAGATCTCATAATTATGAGATAAGATCTCATAATTATGAGATAGTATCTCATAATTATGAGATAAGATGTCATAATTATGAGATACTATCTCATAATTATGAGATACTATCTCATAATTATGAGATCCTGATCTCATAATTATGAGATCCTGAGTCAATTTTTATTTTATTTGGTGAATGCAATGCTCTTCCGTATGTAACAGCTTAGATGGAGAACTCGTGGGAAAGAAATCAGCCTCCTCACTGCCTGATGGAAAAAACAATCTGGTATGTCATATGATGTGTGCACAAAGGCTTCTGTACTCTTCCCGGAGGGCAGAACTTCACACGTAATGTGCTGGATGGTTTCCATCATTCACAACTGTGGTCGCTCTGCAAGTTAGTCTCAGAGTATATATCTTGCAATGATGGGAGTGGAACACCAATTATCTTCCCAGCTGTGTTTACAATATGCTCTAAAGCCTTTCTACAGGCAACAGTGTAATTTCCAACCCACACTATAATGCCCTCAACAGTACCACAATAAAAAGTTCTCAAAATGAATGTGGATGCAGTTTATGCAAAAAAATACAAGTTGTTGAGCTTTCCACACTAATGCTGTAGTATTAGTGGTCCAAGAAAGATCCTCTGTGATATATACCCCCAAAAAATGTGGTACTACTGCTCATCCTCTCCACTAAAGCATCATATATAATCAATGGTTGATGCTGCTTATGCCCTTTTCAAAAGTCAGTAATGATGTTCTTCTACTGTTTATTTGTTTATTTATTTATTTTTCTTTTTTTTTTTTATTTATTTTTTAATGTCCAGAGGACCAGACTTGGATTTTTCTTAGATTTTGCTACCTGGATTATTGCGCATGCATCATGGTCAATAATGATGTCTTTCATCTTGCTAATATTAACAAAAGATTGTTTGTCTTACACCATTTTGTCAACAGATTTACCTCCTCCCTATAGTGTGATTCATCATCCACAGTGATGAGACCCAAGGTTATATCATCTGCAAACTTCACCATATGATTAGTAGGATGGATTGTATAACAATCATGTCTTAACAGGGTAAAAAGCAGTGGACTGAGTACGAAGCCCTGGGGGGCCCCAGTGTTCAGTATAATCCTGATCGCGATTTTATTTCCTACTCGTACTACTTGTGACCTCTGGCTGAGAAAATCCAAACGCCAGTTGCAAAGAGATACACTGAACCTCAACTTCTCAAATTTTTTAATCATTGGTTGTTGTATTATAGTATTAAATGCAGCAATGAAATCAATGAACAGCATCCTCACATATTAATCTTTTTTTATCCAGGTGAGTAAGACCAAAACAAATTTCCTCCTCAGTTGATCGTTTAGCTCTATATGCAAACTGGAAAGGATGTAAGGTAGAAAGAAGAAAAGATTTAATGTGTGACATGACCAGCCATTCAAAACATTTCATAACAATAGATGTCAACGCCACAGGGTGATAGTCATTAAAGCAGGATGGTGCAAATTTCTTGGGCACCGGTACATTAGTAGCCATTTTAAAACACAGTGGAACAATAGCTTGCTCAAGACATGTTAAACACGTTGGTGAAGACGTCTTTTAGCTCTTTTGCACATTCTTTCAACACACAACCAGTATATTATCCGGTCCTAGCGCCTTGCAGATATTAATGCCAGAAGAAGAAGAAAAAGTGGAAACAGCTCTATCAGCTGCATTGCCATGCTGTCTTCTTCCTTTGCATGCATTTTACAATTAATTGATAAAAAGTTATCCGATCACTGGTTGAACCTCAGATCCAGGAGGAACAATGTGGGTTCCATCCTGGTCATGGAACACTGGACCAGTTCTTTACCCTCCCTAGGGTCCTTGAGGGGTCATGGGAATGTGTCCATCCAGTCTACATGTGTTTTGTGGACTTGAAAAGGTGTTTAACCATGTTCCTTGTGGTACGTTGTGGGGTGCTCCATGAGTAGGGGATTGGGGGCTCGTAGGCTGTTTGGTCCCTATACAAGCAGCACAAGAGTTTAGTTTGCATTGCTGGCAGTAAGTCGGACCGCTTCAGGGTGGGAGTTGGTCTCAGTCAGTGCTGTCCGTTGTCACAGATTCTGTTCATAAGTTTCATGGATGGAATTTCTTGGTGCAGTCAGGGGCTGTGGGGAGTCCAGTTTGGTGGCCTCAGGATGCCGTCTTTGCAGATGATGTGGTCCTGTTGGCGTCATCATGCTGTGATCTTCAGCTCTCACTGGAGCAGTTTGCAGCCGAGTGTGAAGCAGCTGTTATGAGAATCAGCACCTCCAAATCTGACGCCATGGTCCTCAGTTGGAAAAGGATGGATTGCTCTCATCGGATTAAGGGTGAGGTTCTGCCTCAAGTGGAGGCATTCAAGTATCTCAGGGTTTTGTTTATGAGTGGAAGAATGGAGCATGAGATTCACAGATGGATTGATGTCATCTGCAGAAAGTCATTCGGCACAGAGTCCACTAGCGGACTCTGTGCCGGTCTGTTGTGGTAAAGAGATTACTGAGCTGTAAGACAAAGCTTTCTGTTTACCGGATGGTCAATGTTCCTACCCTCACCTATGGCCATGAACCCTGAGTCATGATCAACAGAATGAGATCACAGATACAGGTGGTTGAAATAAGTTTCCTCCACAGGGTAGCTGGACTTTCCTGGCTTAGAGATAGGGTGAGAGGTTCAGTTACCCGGGAGAGACTCCGAGTAGAACCGTAGCTCCTCTGCATTGAGAGGAGCCAGCTGAGATGGTTTGGGCATCCTGTAAGGATGTTTTCTGGGCATGTTCGACTGGGTGAATACCCCGGGGAAGACCCAGGACATGCTGGAGAGACTACATCAGTTGCTTGGCCTGATAACACCTTGGAATGCTCCCAGAAGAGCTGGAAGAGGTGGCTGTAGAAAGAGATGTCTGGTCCTTCCTGCTCAAGCATATGCCCACGCAACCCGACTTTGGAACAAGCAAAAGATTGGATGGATGGATGGATGGATGGATGGATGGATGGAGAGTTATCTTAAATTCCTGATTTGTGTGCAGTAATTATTTGAAGGTTCTGATATTTTTGACAAGGTATTTTGCCTGTGTGACCCACAAAATTCATTGCAGTGTTAACTGTTGATAACTTTTGACCTCACATCTGTACAGAAAAAAAACTAGACAATCTCTTTGAGCTAAATCAACAGCATAAACCAATTTACTCCTCTTTACTGTTTAACAATGTTCTGTGAGTAAAAAATTCAAACACTGGGATTTTGGTGTCTTTAAACATAATTAAATTGGCAGAATCACAGACCTTCTTTCACAGAGTGAGGAATGAAGCTGAGGGTCATTATGTAAAAGCAGGGGTAGTTAAAATAATAAAATTAATAAACTCCTACTATGACAAAATTAGGTTGACTCACTCTTCAGACAGTTGAAGATTAAAATAGAATGGAAAACCTGGAGATTAATATATTTTATATATTTTATAAATATATTTATATATTTTATATAAATATATTATAAATATATTACTAAATATGTATATAATATATTTTATATTTTATATATTTTATAGATACAGTATACTTTTTATACTTTTATACTATGCAAAAACTCAGGACAGTATTACACTTTTATTATTTCATTTTATGCTTATATTTTAGTGTTTTAGTGTTTAGATGGTTACTGTTGCACCGAGGGACTGAGAGAAATGCCATTTCAATCCTGTGTATGTCCTGTACATATTGCAGTTTTGACAGTAAAGTTGACTTTGACGTTGACTTGACTTAGATTTTTGGTTAAATCAGTCAGCATATATAATCAAAACAAGTGTTTTTATTTTCAACACTCTTTTATTGCACGTTGTCAAAAAGAGAAAGGCAGGTCATTTCATATTGCTTTCATGTGTGTTAATTTCTCCGTCTGTTATCAACAAATCTATGACAGTCATTTTTACAGAAAAGGGGGTTAAATTTGATGTACCTTTAGCTGAAAGTAATCTTCAACTATTACTCCAACCAAGTCCCAACTGATGGCTGTGATAACTTTTCCATTCACCCATTGGAATTAACTACCTACCCTACTCTACCTTAGATAAATAATGTAAATAATGTGACTAACTGAATTTTTACGAGTATGAATGTTTTTGTTCAGTGCCCTGAGATAACTTTTGTTGTGACTTGACGCTGTATAAATAAACTGAATTGAAACTGAACTCTGTCAGTGAAGACCCTGTCACATTGACGTATAGCACCATTGTACACCAGCAAATAAACAAAGACAGCCATGCTGGAGTAAGTTGCATAACTTACCGTATTTTCCGGTGTATAGGTCACACCTTTTTATGGTTTTTTCAAGGCCTGCGACCTATACACAGGTGCGACCTATATATGGCTTTTTATCACTTTCGGCGAAACAAATTTTAAAATCCAGCTCATTTCACAATTACGTTCATTTATTAAGGAAAAGTTCAGCTCAGACACATATTTGCTATAATTTTTTATCAAACAAACAATTGTTTTTAAGTGTTAATCTTCTTAAAAGCCTTGCTGTGCGCTCCTGTGGCAGACATTTGCAGCAGAGCTAAATGTAGGTGCGACCTATACACCAGTGCGACCTATTTAGGGATTTTTCCAATTCTTTGGCAATAATTGGGTGGTGCGACCTATACACAGGTGCGACCTATACACCAGAAAATACTGTAGGTGTAAGTTTTGAACAAGTTACCAGCACACTGACATGCGGTGGCCAGCCAATAATGCACTAAATTTTCAGCGCATGCTGACATGTTGCTCACAGGTTAGGTATAAGTTACAGGTATGTACATGGGCGCAGTTAGTAGGGGGGACGGGGGGGGACATGTCCCCCTCAGATTTAGTGACCCTAATCAGTCCCTTCCTCTTTCCCTGATAGGACGAGAAACATCTCCGGTCAAAAGTGATGATGAACTTCTGTTAGTTCGCTGATTCTCCAACAGAGGAGCTGCAGCGGACAGCTCACTCCCCCCTCCCTTCCTTTTTCTCTGTGACACACAGCGCAGAGCGATGTGCAGCGCGCACACACACACACATGGGTTTGTTCCTATTCTAATGGGGACTTCGCATTGACTTCCATTCATTTACCAGTCATTTCTACAACCTGACCCACCAACAGTAGTTTTCCAAACGGGGACAGACAGGGCTTTTTGTCCCCATAAGGAACAATGGATTCTCAACACTGGGCTGTGTGCACCTGCACCGGGCAATTTGTCCCAACTACGTAGCAAAAACACACACACACACACACACACACACACACACACACACACAGGCTGCAAGCGTCGCGCTGCGTTGAGCTGCCTCCTTCTGCAGCAGCATAATAAACAACGAGTTGAAACAAGTGCAGCCAGGCTTCAGTTGGAAGAGACTCCTCTGATGTCCAGCTTTTGGTAAACTTTATTCTTCAATCTTCACAGAACCAGAAAATAAGTTAAAATTTTCCCCAATGATGTTTTTTCCTACTGAAAGTTTGTGCAGTTAGCTAGCTAGACCAGGTGATCCATCAGCTAGCTACCTTAGGTTAGCTATTAACTTAAATTCAGTGATGACATTAATAAATCTATTATTGTGCTGTTTTTAATCATTCATCCATCAGGATATTTTCTTGACTTTTTAAAGCTAACTGACTGAGCTCAGGTGGCAGTAAAAAAAACTAATATCCATCTCCATCTCTCTTGATGTAGGAGCTCAGAAAGACAGAGGCTGAGTCAGAGGCAGCACTCAGCACGTAGGGACAGAGTTCTGTCAGGTGAGTGATAAAGGTGCTGGGCAGTTGTGAATTAAATATAAAGTGTTTGCTCAAATTAGTATTTATTTTTAGTATATTCTAGTCAGTTGGGCAAACTTCATGAAACAAATGACTGATCTAAAGACAAACTACAGCATTAACAACTTTATTTAAGTCTCATTTCTAGGAAGTGGTAGAAATAGTTTTTCATAATTAGAACTTGATGTTTAAATAAAAGATCTATAAATAAATTTCTCAGTCCATCCATCAAAAGCTTTCTAATCAGTTCCAAATATCCATGTACAGTATCAGTTTTTCTTAATATTTACATACAGGTTACAAAACTGAAAAAACAGTTATAGTTTTTGTAACCCTTTTTTGGCACAGTTTCATTTTATGTTCATGATTTCATGTCAGTTTGTTATGAGTGGGCCTATCACTAAATCAGGAAAGAAATGCCTCCTAAATTCACTGTTGGTGGTTGTTATCAATATCACTTTTTTCATTGGGTAAAGTTATTATAATTTATAAACATGCATTTGAGTGCCATCATTGCTTGGCACAATGACATGTTGTGTTACAAATAACATGGTTGCGATCAACCATGACTCAAAAAAGGCTTAATGGCATTGCTGTGTGCCATATTCACCAAGAGAGGCTTGACAGACTAGACAGAAAGGACATTGCTCAGCAATATGTTCAGGGTAATGCAAAGAGGAGAGATGTTTTTGGGTCCTTCATTGAGTATGCTTCTAGGAAGTAAATAAAAAGTAGAAAAGGATGTTACTGTTCATTTTAAATGTGAGTTTAATTGACAGTACATTCAGATATTTATGTAAATATGTTCTTTACACTTCTGAGTTCACACAATGTTGAAATGTTGCAATAAAATGTATTAGAGGGAAGTTTTGGTGGATCAGTCATATTCCTTACAAATTACAGTTTAACAATGTATGGTTAGTGTTGACTTGGAAGATGTTTAACAATGTTCATTGTTCTTCCTTAATTTCAAATAATTCTATAATGCCATTTTATTACAAATTATTCACTCAAACGCTATTATGAAAGTAACTAATCAAATTACTAAAAATTACTTGGATGGAAATCATTTGCTGAAAACTTGGTCCCCCCCAGTTCAAAAATCCTATCTGCGCCCCTGGGTATGTAACAGGTAAGTTATGCATAAGTTCACACACATTACATGTAAGTTCCTCATAAGCTTATTTACAGGTGCATCTAAAAAAGTGTTGGAATGTTGCAAACCAGCTTTACAGTTACATAGTACACATAACTCATTTCTAACCTGTGAGCACCTTGACTCATGCAGAGCTCATGCACGTGTAACTTGTGCACAGCATACTGGAGCGTATTTCGACAGTAAACAGGGACATCAGATATGAAAGGGCTTTTCTCTCCACTCCCAGCCAGTAAATTTGCACTGTCTCTGTGGAGACAGTTGTGGACTTCTGCACCTCATGGATCCAGCAGAGAGATGAGTTGCTCATCATTTAGACTTTAGATATGTCTGAACCTCAAGAAATCTGTCAAATACAAGTTATAAACCAGTTCTAGGATCGTCAGTTACACGTCAATACAGTATACTGTAATGACCCTCAGCATGCAAAGACAGAGAGCAAGATCAGACTGTGCACTCTCAGAACCTTTAATAGAAACAAGAAATAAGTCAAAAATAAATTGCTCGTATGCTACACAGTTGCTCAGCTGGTTTCAGATGTATGTCAACTTATGAGGAACTTTGGAACATGTCTAGACTTGTGAATAACTTACCTGTTGCATGCATCTAACTTATACCCAACCTATCAGTGACACATCTGCACACGCTGAAAATTTTGTGCATGTACAAAAGTTTTGGTTGGCATCGGCATACAACAAACTTATGCCATCATACTGTACATCAGCATGCTGGTAACTTATACAAAACTTGTGTGACTTCCATCAGCACAAGTTACACTAACGTTGCTCATAAGCTCTGCATATGTCAAAAACCACTGACATTGTGACGTTTCTAGTAATACTGTACCCAGAGAGTATGGACTGACGTGAGCAGAAACCAAGACTTGGAAAAGTTAACAGTGCTTTATTTACAATGGAAACAAGTTCATCTACAGTATTTACAAGGGAGGACCTGAAACCCAGGAGGATAAGGGGAGAGGTCAGGTTGGTGGATCTTCAGGAATTGGTGAATAATATATATTTCTCTGCTTAAATAAGATGTTATTGATCGCTGCACAGAATGAGGTTCCAGCAGGTTCCAGTTAGAGGGAAGGAGGTGCCAGTGGTGAGTCCAGGGTATGGCTGGCAGGTGGTAGGAAAGCGATAGAGATATCAGAGGAGGTTGACCAGGATCTCAAGGTTTCCACAAAGGAGTCGAGGAAGAGGAGAGTCCCAGGAGTCGAGGTTTTAACATGGAGAAGCACTAGGTAAGTCTTTACTTAATTCTAGAAATACACAAAGGGCTAGAAGCATGAGTACCAATTGGTAAGTACCAGTAATGCTCCAGCAGTGAGTAGAGCACATCTGCTGCCTTTTACGCTCCTGGTGTTCATCAGAGGAATGGACCACAGGTGTGTCTGATTGGCATCATCTTGGAAACTCCAGAAGCTGCAGAAAACACTGGACGCCCACAAACATGCCAGAAGAGGGCCACCTGCATCATGAAGGACCCCACAGACCCAGCACACACACACTCTTTTCCCCGCTCCCCTCAGGAAGGAGGTTAAGGAGCATTAAGTGTGGAACCATTAGACTGAGGAACAGCTTCTACCCTGAGGCTGTTAGACCCATGAATATCTAACCAGAATAATCACTGTGAAATATCACATCATGTTGCTGCTGATCTGTTTCATGTTGCTGCTGATCTGTTTCATGTTGCTGCTGATCTGTTTCATGTTGCTGCTGATCTGTTTCATGTTGCTGCTGATCTGTTTCATGTTGCTGCTGATCTGTTTCATGTTGCTGCTGATCTGTTTCATGTTGCTGCTGATCTGTTTCATGTTGCTGCTGATCTGTTTCATGTTGCTGCTGATCTGTTTCATGTTGCTGCTGATCTGTTTCATGTTGCTGCTGATCTGTTTCATGTTGCTGCTGATCTGTTTCATGTTGCTGCTGATCTGTTTCATGTTGCTGCTGATCTGTTTCATGTTGCTGCTGATCTGTTTCATGTTGCTGCTGATCTGTTTCATGTTGCTGCTGATCTGTTTCATGTTGCTGCTGATCTGTTTCATGTTGCTGCTGATCTGTTTCATGTTGCTGCTGATCTGTTTCATGTTGCTGCTGATCTGTTTCATGTTGCTGCTGATCTGTTTCATGTTGCTGCTGATCTGTTTCATGTTGCTGCTGATCTGTTTCATGTTGCTGCTGATCTGTTTCATGTTGCTGCTGATCTGTTTCATGTTGCTGCTGATCTGTTTCATGTTGCTGCTGATCTGTTTCATGTTGCTGCTGATCTGTTTCATGTTGCTGCTGATCTGTTTCATGTTGCTGCTGATCTGTTTCATGTTGCTGCTGATCTGTTTCATGTTGCTGCTGATCTGTTTCATGTTGCTGCTGATCTGTTTCATGTTGCTGCTGATCTGTTTCATGTTGCTGCTGATCTGTTTCATGTTGCTGCTGATCTGTTTCATGTTGCTGCTGATCTGTTTCATGTTGCTGCTGATCTGTTTCATGTTGCTGCTGATCTGTTTCATGTTGCTGCTGATCTGTTTCATGTTGCTGTGTTCATACGTGCTCATCTGCTAAAACAGACTCATGTTCGTGCTGCTGTTTGACGTATTGCTTATGTTATTAATGCTTAGTGGATATTTAGTTGATGTTTTTCTTAGTTCATATCTGAGATCTTATTACTGTTTTTCTTTTACATTTTATTGTAGGATGTGACTGGGACCCTGTGTACATAATCTCATTCCACCGCATGTACCACACGTGGTGTGTATGACAAATAAATCTCTCTGACCATGACTCTGACATGCGCTTGTATGATAAGCTAAAGACACGTTATGGATGTTATATGTTAACATATATTATTGTTGGAGAATTGTACATTACTGTACAGTACTGTACAGTAGTGTTAAACAGTGCTATTCAGCACAGCACATTCAATACTGTAATTAAAAAAACTACTTTAGTGTACCTACATATATGAAAACAAAGTGCCTTAGTGTACAGTCCACTCCAGGAACTTTTAAAAGGTAATGTATTTTTCAGCACAGAAAAAGCATGGAAAATTCAAATCCCTTCCTAAACTGTTCTCAACCACCATCAGCAAATTATGTCAATCATAAACAGTTTTCAAAGAGCAACAGCATTGACATCCATCAGCAGCAATTCACATCCATCAGCATCAATTGATGTCAATCATAAAACGTTCTCAAAGAGCAGTAGCTATTGACATCCATCAGCAGCAATTCACATCCGTCAGCAGCAATTGATGTCAATCATAAACAGTTCTCAAAGCAATTGATGTCAATCATAAACAGTTCTCAAAGAGCAGCAGCTATTGACATCCATCAGCAGCAAATCACATCCATCAGAAACATGTTGCAACCATCATGTATGAAAAACCAGTGCCTTGGTGTGCAGTCCATGTCCATGTGCATGAAAAACAAGTCCATGAACGCTAAAAAGCTAGAAGCAGCAGAAAAAGAAAACATAATTCCCTTACTTTGATTGAAGTGTAGGTAGACAGGCTGTATGATGTGTTTTTCAAGTTCAAACCTGGATCAGATGGAACTGCTTAGCCATTGCTCAACAATGAATGATGGGTGCATTTGAGTCCAGGTGTGAGTTCGGGTGTGTGGTCCTGATGTGAACATGTCTGTCCATCAGATCAGGTGTGTATTTTTTTGGCAGCAGTCATTGAGGCAGAAGGTGTTGACACACAGGTGATGGATGGAGACAGCAGTCAGGAGGCAGGATGACAGAGGCAGGCAGGACAGAAAAGAGGACACACGTCCGTCCACGAGGCAGGTGCAGGAGGTGTTCTGTGTAGAAATTCACAGAAACATGAACATCTGCAGTTAAAGCTGGACAATGACCTGCAAAGAAAACATGAAAAACAGACAGAAAACAAGTTCTACTCACTGCAGTTGTTCACAAACAGGTGAGTCAGGAGACAAGCTAGAGCAGCAGTCGGGAGGCAGGACGACAGAGGCAGGTAGGACAGAAAAGAGGACACACGTCCGTCCATGAGGCAGGTGCAGGAGGTGTTCTGTGTAGAAATTCACACAAACATGAACATCTGCAGTTAAAGCTGGACAATGACCTGCAAAGAAAACATGAAAAACAGACAGAAAACATCTTCTCCTTACCTGTGTGGTGTGGTGCAGATGTGTACAGATGGAGACAAACTAGAGCCAGGGAGGTGGACAGAGCAGAGGATACAGGGCTGGTCCATGAGGAAAGAGCAGCAGGTTGGTTCTGTTGAAACACAAACACGTTCACATCTGCAGAAATTAAAACACAGAGAAGAACATCTTCTCCTTACCTGTGTGGTGTGGTGCAGATGTGTGGATGGACCAGGGGGCCGTGATGCTTTGGAGGCTGTCGAGAGAGAGGTGATGATTACAGTAGATGTAGCTATAACATAAAACAAAAAATAAAGTAAAAAATATTAACATGTCTTTGTTGTACCATTCTTTGGATGCTGTGCAGGTCAGCGCAGGTGGGCAGGTCAGTGATGGGATGGTGGAGCTGGTGGAGAGGAGGGAGAGGAGGAGGAGCAGCAGGCTGTGAACATAAGCAGATACAAATTGATTAACAAATGAAGTTACACAACTCAGAAAAATAAAAAATAAAAATAACATTTCATTACAGTACTGTACCTGGAGGGAGGGAGCGGGGGGGGGGCGTCTTTTACTGGGGAGAAGGTGAGCTGTCCATGGACTCCTCCTGGCTTGCCGATGGTGTTTCCGGTGGTGCACCAGCAGATCCTGGAGGCGGTGCTGGGACCTTTGTCACAAATCGTAGCATGCTGCTCTGCACCTGCTCTTGCTTTTTTTCATCCAGGGTCTGTTGGTAACACGCAATGTCATTCAGGACAGCTCGAGAGACCCTGGAGAACCTCTCCCCATCGGCGTCCTACGCCTCCATCCTAGCCAGGAAGCTGTGGAGGTCTTTAAAGGCCTTCGCCATCTCCTGCCTGGTGAAGGTCTTGGCCGGAGGGATGGGGGTGACCTGCTCCTCTTCCTCATCCGGGACGTGCCTGTCCAGCTGCATCAGGTCGTCCGGGGACAACTCCTGTCCTGCTTCACCCAGCAGCTGTTGGACATCGTCCTCGTCCATCTCGAGCCGCAGTGACCTGCCCATCTGCACAACATCCTCGATGACACTGGCCACTTCCTGGGAATCGTGTGCCTCCTGAACAAGTTGTGGACACAGCTTCTTCCACACGCCGCACAAGTTGTTTGGAGTCACCCGTCCCCAGGAGTGACCAATGTTCTGCACAGCATCGTAGATGTTGTACTGTCTCCAGAAGTCTTTCAGGGTGACTTCTGGAGCATTTTCTGTTGCCCCCAAAGCGTCACGGATGACCCTCTGAAGGTAGTACGCCTTGAACGTACTGATGACCCCCTGGTCCATTGGCTGGATCAAAGACGTAGTATTGGGAGGCAGGTACACCACCTTCACATGGCTGTCCAAGTCGGTGAGATCAGGAGGGTGCCCTGGAGCATTGTCCAACACCAGCAGGACTTTAAAATGAATGTTTTTGGATTTGCAAAATCGCCGGACATCTGGCACAAAGTGGTTGGTGAACCAATATGAAAACACAGCCAGTGTCACCCAGGCCTTCCGATTTGCGGTCCAATAGACTGGCAACTGTTTTTTTATTAAAATTTTTGAAGGCTCCGGGGTTTTCAAATTGATACACTAACAAAGGCTTCAGTTTACAATCCCCAGAAGCATTCCCCCCAAACAGCAACGTCAAACGCTCCTTGCCGACCTTGTGACCTAGTGCTGTTCGTTCATCCCTGCTAATGTAGGTCCTGTCGGGCAAACGCTTCCAGAACAGCCCTGTCTCATCAACATTGAACACCTGCTGGGCAGTGTACCCGCCATCTGTGATGATCGCAGGCAGTGTGTCAGGGAAGGCCGCAGCTGCCTCGTGGTCAGCACCGGCTGCCTCACCTGTTTAAATGCACACAAACATCACACGGTTAAGCTGTTGTAACACTGTAATAAAAGGAAAAATGAAAAAAAAAATCGTAAGTCGGGGACTACCTATTAAACAATAAAAAATTAGAAATTAAATGCTCACCCTGTATCTTGAGGTTGTGGAAGTTGCTTCTCTCTTTAAAGCGTTGAAACCAACCTTTGGAGGCGTTGAACTGCTCAGGTCCACTGCCCCCCTCTCTCCCCCATCACCCCCCTTACGTGCTGCCTGACGTCCCTTCTCTGCGCTCTGTGCAGACGTCCCTTCTCCAGGATCGCTCTGTGCACACCCCTCCCCCCGCACCTCCCCCACTCCTCGCTTGTTCTTGCAGCCTCAAATAGATCATCCTCGCTTTTTCACAGATCACGGACATGCTCACGAGCACACGCCTTTGAGAACAGTCTTCCAGCCATAGCACCAGCAACCTCTCCATCTCCACAATCAAACCCGCCCTTTGCTTACCTGTAGTAATAATAATGGACCTCATGGGAGCCGAATCACGCACGTGTTTTACAAGCCCAAAACCAGAAAAGTTGGCACGTTGTGCAAATCGCAAATAAAAACAGAATACAATGACTTGCAAATCTTTTTCAACCCATATTCAACTGAATAGAATGCAAAGACAATATATTTAATGTTCGAACGGAGAAACTTTATTTTGTTTTGCAAATAACCATTAACTTAGAATTCAATGGCAGCAACACATTGCAAAAAAGTTGGCACAGGGACATATTTACCACTGTGTTACATCGCCTTTCCTTTTAACAACACTCAGTAAACGTTTGGGAACTGAGGAGACCAATTTTTGAAGCTTTTCAGGTGGAATTCTTCCCCATTCTTGCTTGATGTACAGCTTAAGTTGTTCAACAGTCCGGGGTCTCCGTTGTCGTATTTTACGTTTCATAATGCGCCACACATTTTCAATGGGGGACAGGTCTGGACTGCAGGCAGGCCAGGGGAGGACCCGCACTCTTTTGCTACGAAGCCACGCTGTTGTAACACGTGCAGAATGTGGCTTGGCATTGTCTTGCTGAAATAAGCTGGGGCGTCCATGAAAAAGACGTCGCTTGGATGGCAGCATATGTTGCTCCAAAACCTGTATGTACCTTTCAGCATTAATGGTGCCTTCACAGATGTGTAAGTTACCCATGCCTTGGGCACTAATGCACCCCCATACCATCACAGATGCTGGCTTTTGAACTTTGCGCCTATAA
This sequence comes from Garcialebias charrua, assembly GCA_038048925.1. Lineage (NCBI taxonomy): Eukaryota > Metazoa > Chordata > Actinopteri > Cyprinodontiformes > Rivulidae > Garcialebias > Garcialebias charrua. The sequence continues at coordinate 19,202 of JBBPBX010022082.1, forward strand.
CAGTCCTGATGGTTCTTTTCCTCTTTGGTCCGTAAGACACGACGTCCACAGTTTCCAAAGACAATTTGAAATGTGGACTCATCAGACCACAGAACACTTTTCCACTTTGCATCAGTCCATCTCAGATGAGCTCGGGCCCAGCAAAGCCGGCGGCGTTTCTGGATCTTGTTGATGAATGGCTTTTGCTTTGCATAGTAGAGCTTTAACTTGCACTTACAGATGTAGCGACGAACTGTAGTTACTGACAGTGGTTTTCTGAAGTATTCCTGAGCCCATGTGGTGATATCTTTTACACACTGATGTCGGTTTTTGATGCAGTACCGCCTGAGGGATCGAAGGTCACGGGCATTCAATGTTGGTTTTCGGCCTTGCCCCTTACGTGTAGTGATTTCTCCAGATTCTCTGAACCTTTTGATGATATTACGGACCGTAGATGGTGAAATTCCTAAATTCCTTGCAATAGCTCGTTGAGAAAAGTTGTTCTTGAACTGTTCGACAATTTGCCCACGCATTTGTTCACAGAGTGGTGACCCTCGCCCCATCCTTCTATGTGGATGACTGAGCATGTCAAGGAAGCTGCTTTTATACCCAATCATGGCACCCACCTGTTCCCAATTTGCATGTTCACCTGTGGGATATTCCAAATAAGTGTTTGATGAGCATTCCTCAAATTTCTCTGTCTTCTTTGTCACTTGTGCCAGCTTTTTTGAAACATGTTGCAGGCATCAAATTCCAAATGAGCTAATAATTGCAAAAAATAACAAAGTTTACCAGTTCGAACGTTAAGTATGTGGTCTTTGCAGTGTGTTCAATTGAATATAGGTTGAAAAAGATTTGCAAGTCATTGTATTCTGTTTTTATTTGCGATTTCCACAACGTGCCAACTTTTCTGGTTTTGGGCTTGTAATATCCTCTCTCTGTCCTTCGTAATCGTTCCCACCATGGAACGAGGTAACCCTAGCTTGTCTCTGATCACGCTCGGTGTCATGCCCTGGTCTGACGATTAAATTTTTTTAGCTTCGTCTCCAGTGTTATAGTTTTCCTGTTTTTTTTACCCGCACCCGCATCTGCTGACTTTCCACTTCCACTTCTCTTCAGTCCCATTTTCAATAACAAAGCTAACGTTAACTCGCAAAAATGCTAAGCTAATGCTAACTGAAATCGTTCGTTCATTCGTATGTATTTCTCTATTCAATCACCAAATCTAACCCACGCGGGTCAAAATGGCGCGCTCCTTTAAATAGTACCGCTTTACCTGTACGTATCCCTCCGCCGCCAGGTACACTGCGGCTGTGTGTACTTCCGCCGGCAGCCCAACCCCCCTCTCTCGCTGGCGGTAGTTTTCCACTGTCATGCACAACACACAACACACAACACCAAAGGCAATCCCCTCCCCCACCATGCTCTAATGACGCACTTATGCCGTAGCTCGATTACATACTTCTAACAGGGCTCGTTCGTAAGTCCCCCATGTAGTATGCCGTAGCTCAATTACATACTTTTTAGTGTGGTTCGTTCGTAAGTCTCGCATCTAGTATGCCATAGCTCGATTACATACTTTTCAACGTGGTTCGTTCACAAGTCCCGTATTTTGTGCCGTATCTCAATGTCATTCTTTCAACGGGGCTCGTTCGTAGGTCCGAGTTGCCGTAGGTCGAGGGCGCCGTAAGTCGAGGGTTCCCTGTATGATGTATATATATATATATATATATATATATATATATATATATATATATATATATATATATATTAGGGATGTGCCGATCGATCGGAAACCGATCAATCGTCACCGATAATCATTAAAGCGGATGTGATCGGCTTTTGCCTTCAATTACCGATCACAGAGCCTGTGATGCGAAGTTTGCTAACTGCAAAACGTGCGACGAAAAAGTACCTCGTGGAAGAATTTCAACGAAGTCCTTCAACACAACAAACCTAATTCGTCATTAAAATGTTTTAATACGTTTTAATAACTTACCAAAAGCCGTCTGCCAGCGCCGCCATAAGCAACACCTGTTAGCATGTAGCCCCACCGAGTAGCCCCACCGAGTCCGCTCCGCTGCGCAGTTACGGGCAGTCCAGTTTAGCTGCGGCTTCAAAAAGGCTGTCGGCTTTGTTATTCCAAGTTAGCTGGGTGTCCCCCGATATCTTCTGCTTCCAGTCCGACATCGAGGCGAGCTCCAGGAACCTCTGATCGCACAAAGCCGGCTGTCTGCTGCAGGTCCGGTTTAGCATGTTAGCCTTAGCTCATACCATGAGCTGCTGGTCTCGCGCGGCGCTGTAGGAGCGCTCGGCGGAGCGATCGCGGCTGCTGCTCCAGTCCTGAGACATTCACAGAGTTCAGGGAGTGTTTCCAGTTAATTTATCCGTATGAGGCATCCTCTTATGGGAGAAACAGTCCTCCAAAAGCCGAGTGCCGAGTGTGGAACTGAATGTAAAATGGCGGAGGCGGTATTTCCTGGTTCTTCTTCTTCTTCTTAGAGTTGAATGGCGGTTGGCGAACTCATATTAAGCGCATTACCGCCACCTGGTTCCCGCAGGAAGTTGTTCAAAAAAGCACGAAATTATTTAAAAATAATAATAATGATACTTTACGTATTTATAAAGCCATTTGTAAAAACAGCCAACAGTGCAGCTTTAAGTAGCAAATGGGGTATTTTAGTTTTTTATATGAAGTAATAGATGTGTTTTTTTTTTAAAAACAATAAAAAACCTTTTTTTTATTGAAAGTTAGTAAGGTAAACATTTTTCTTTGATAATGCAGTTGATAATTACTTTTATTTACTTTGTTCTCTGAAATAAATTAGTAAAAATATGTTTTTGTCTGAATTATGGTGATTTTATGGTTCTGAAAATAACATGAGTGCTGCTTCTGGCTACAAGATCTGAAAAGTTTTCAGATCTTGTAGCCAGAAGCAGCACTCATAAATTACAGGTAAGCCATTTGATCGGTGATCGGTGATCGGTTTATGTGATCGGCTCACATATAGGCAATCGGTAATTGTGATCGGTATCGGTGATCGTCACACATAGGTGATCGGTATCGGTATCGGTTTCAAAAAACCTGATCGGCACATCCCTAATATATATATATATATATAATATATATATATATATATATATATATATATATATATATATATATATATTAATTTAGAGAAAAATTTGTCATTTAAAACAGGGTTTCTCAAACTTTTGGGGTTCAGGAACCCCTTCATAACCCTCATGTTTATTAAATAATTTTCTTCAATTTGTCTCTTTAATGCAGTGGAAATATTTGTGTAGCATAAATACATAAGACTTGTTCTTGAATAATGTTAATACAATTTTTACACTTTTAAATGTGGGGTATTTTTCATTCAAGATGCACTTAAATAACAAAATGTTTAATTTCAACTTCCAAAAATGACAGTTAAGAGAAAATTAACAGCATCAAAAACTACTTTAAAACTTTACCTTTTCACATAATGAACATAATAATAAATAAATAAATAAATGTATTACCACTTTTTCAAGTTATTACATAAATCTGAGGGTCTGCCTCCTGATAAATTTAAACAAAGTAGATGTGATTTACTGCAATATCGGACCAACAGAAGTTGCAGGAACAAAGTTAAGAAAAAATAAATTATTTTTTATAATTTTTTTAGAGAATGTTTTGAAGAAGGAGATAAGGACAGGTTGGACAAGACTCAAGACAGCAAACTAAACAAAGGGCCAATTTAATCCCAAGACTGTAATAAAATAAAAATATTTTGGCTGATGCGCTCAGATGATCAGATGATGACAGACAGGGAAGGAGAAACAATAGAAACAAAAAGAGTTGTCGGCAAACCCAACTTTCCAGTACTTGTTTTATTTTCTTTGCAGCAACTGTTACACAACCTGTGCAGTTAGTAGCACGCTCCAGAACAGAATGAATTATTCACTCTTGTAGAATGAGGAGTGTTCAGTCGGTCCAGATCTAAAACTCGTGTTACAGGAATTTCAAGAAGTTCCTCCTCAAAAACTAATCAGAAACCCAAGAAGCTTGATGCAGAACCTGCAGAGCTTTGTCCTCCAACACGTTCCAGTTTTGACTCTGGATCAGAACCCAAACATCAGCAACAGAACTGGTCCAGTCATTTCATCACAAAACTAAAGTTCCTAGAAGGCCATGACGTTTTCAGTTTCAAGTTTAAATCGATTGCTCGCCTCATCGCTGAACTAGATTAAGCAGCACGCCGATTCCAAAAGTCTCATCTCGAAATTAATTTTGTGTTTGACTTTGGTGTGGCTGACTTTTGTTTTTAATATGTTTAGGTGTTAAGACTTGATTAGTTCATAATCTCGATCATAGCTCCTAAAAAAAGAAGTCATTTTAAAAAGTAATAAAACAGAAGTTTTTCTTTTTTTTTTTTACTTTGCTGGGGTTTTGAATATTTGTAGAGAGTGATTTTTAAATGACAAAAGACACGGTTTGAAATCAACAGGATTATTTTTGTTAAATGTCACATGTATATTTTTCTCTTTGTGTTCGGTGTTTGCTGTATGGAAAACAAATGTCAGCTTCGTGAAGAGTCACAGCTGCCAACATCAGGACAACACAACCAGTCCGTCCTGGTAGATTTCATTTTTAACATCAAACCACTTGGAAACTTAAAATGCGTCCTCTGTCAGCTTAAATGTCACAGGTTTTATTTATTTTATCAGAAGTACCGGTAAATGAATGATTTAATTAACTTGATCGTTTAAACTCAGTTGTTCAGAAAAGAC
>JBBPBX010022082.1:24723-36471 GCA_038048925.1 Garcialebias charrua
TTACAGAAAATTTACATGCAGTAGGCACACTTAATGATACTGTAGTAGACCATTGCAATAGGTAATACATTCAGCAAGTACTTTTACTTTAATACTTTAAGTATTTTTAAAAGCAAGTACTTATTTACTTTTACTTAAGTCAAAACATTAATATGGTACTTCTACTTTTACTAGAGTACATTTTTGAATAATTATTTGTACTTTTACTTAAGTACACTGTTTGAGTACTTTCTCCACCACTGGAAAAGACTGAGCAGGGATCAGTTGTAAATGTACATCGCAGCGATTACTCCTTGAAAGTTGCATTAAAATTCACAGATAATCTCAAAATATTTTGCTGACAGACTGTTTTTGCTTCATTAGGGGCCCTTGCAGTGTGCCATGAGGAGGACTCTGGGCTCCATGACAAACAAAATATTTATTTGTTTTTGTTTCGATATGAAACAGTTGGTTTAATTCATCCTCAGTTATCAATTAATTCCCATACACTTTTATTAATTACCAAAGAATATTTCCAATTTTCCAAAAGTTTTTCTTTACATGAAAACTTTCTGGATGTTTACTTGTAATTTTCCACCCCTTGATGTTCACCACAAGCAGGAATTAGACCCTGAAATGATGAACCTGGACCTGCTGTGTTTTTTTTCTTTTTTTTACTGTTTCAGTTCAGTTCTGCTTGATTTACTGTTTATTTATTGGCAAGATTTTTTTCCTGCATGAGTTCATGTTTTTTCTGTTCCCAGTCTCTGCCCCTAGATGTCCTCAGAACCTTGAAGTTCTCTTGTCCAGCCTGCAGCCTCTTCACCCTCACCTGCTCGTCTTTGTCAGCTCGTGCCAGGTTTTCATGCTTTCTGCAGACCTGCTTTAGGTTTTGTTTGTTTGAGCCATTTCATGATTTATTTTAAGTTCATGTTTATTAGTATTTTTTACGTTCATAAGGAATTACACTACTATGAAAATAAAAAGGGCACTAATATCTTGCACATCTAAACAAGTTAGTTGACTTTGGTGAATGAAAGTACAGTTTTTAAAATAAATTATATTGTGTTTGTGCTGGTCTGCAACTATCTGTAAGATATGGAAAGGCAACAATGAAAATATTGAAACCTGCGTTAATGACAACTTTGATGGAAATAAAACTAAAATAAGTTTAATACGAAACTATTCCCACTGATAGTAACTGTGACTCTAATACCAATAAGTATAGTGATTGAAATGAGCTCAACAGCAACAAATTATTATTTGTGAATTAAATTTAAAAGACTTGCTCCCTCTGCAGGTCATCTCCAGTCACACTGGTCCACTGAAAAACTCAAAGGACCTCAGGTTACATCTGACCTCCAGCTTCTGATGGGTTTTATTTTATTTCCTAAAAACAGAATTATTACACACTGCTTATCTGCTGTGGATGGATTTTTGTTCATTGGGGATCGTTTCAACCCTTTTGTGTAACGTTTTGTTTTGCACTTTTAGTATCGCCTTTGAGGAAAACTGAACCTGTTCAGAAATTTTAGGACATTCCTGGATTGCTCAAATCGTGTGTTATTTTACTAAACGATGGATTTAGTATAAAAATTGCACAGATCCTGCAGAAAACATTTGAGCTCCAGCTGTTTGCACCACTGTGCGTCACAGGAAAGAAAAAATCCTCCCTCACTCAGGTCTTCGTAAGACGAAAACACTTTGGAAACTATTGAAATAAACTAATGCTAATAATATTAAAAATCATGAACATATTTCAGATTGAAGGCAATTAAGGAGAGTCATAATTTAAGCCCAAATTTGTATATTTTTGCACAGTTTTCTTGAAAAAAAAAAAAACTCTCCTGTTCTTACATTTTGTTTTTCCTTTGTGACCATGATAAAAATGAATTGTTTCTCATAGTTCTGTATAAACAGTAACATTAGTCATAATACCAGATCACTAAACCTCAACATCTGACTGAATTTGTAGATGTACATTCATATTTATATACAAATGTACTTAATTTGTAATGTCTACTGAGAAAGAACAGATTGAGTCAAGGAAAATATAACTAATCAAAACTATAAAATGAAGGAAACTGGAAGATGCGGAAAAATGTGAATATATTGAGAATACATTGAGGCGTTTTATGTTGATTTAGGGATTTGACTGCCATAAACACGCAGCTCCTGCTTTGTGCAAACATACAACTTGCTACTTGCAAACATAAAGTTCAGCAAGTGCAATTTAAATTTCTTGTTAATAAGTACAATAAAAAGTAAAGAAATGGAACAACCAGTTCCTACTAACATATTCCTAAAAGAAAATGATCAACAATAAAAAAAAAAATACATTTTTAGGTTTGTATCAATTAGAAGAAGAAATCTGGTGAAGATGTACCTCTGAAATGCATTTTTTTAAATTGTTTGTTCAATTTTTTATCAACCCTGATCTGACCTCTGGATTAAAAAATAAAAATAAAAACAGTTTTCAGAGAAATTATTGGAACTAAAGTTTTGGCTGAAGGTCTTGGCCTGAAGACACTAGCACAGGGGTCTGCAACCTTTACAATCAAAAGAGCCATTTTGTACCTTTGGTAACTGAATTAAAAGTGTTCAGAGCCGCAACAACAGGCTACAACTGTGGTTATCAACTGGTGGCCCATGGGCCACTTTAGCTTTGTTGGAAGGGGCTTTTGTGGCCACTAGGGGTGACACTATAAAAATAAAATAACTAATAATTTCCATTTTTACAATTTAAGACAAATGAAAAAAACTGATTGGTTTAAAGAGAGGGTTTTTTAATTAATAAAAACTATGAACTATACAAACCTAGGTTTTTTTAATTGTGGAAAAATGAATTAAGTATAGAAAAAAAGCATAAAGTTAAAGTTTTACTCCTTATACTTGTTCCAATATCCACATATTTGCCAATGAAAGGACATAAAAACTGCTAAAACTATTATTTTTATTTTTATTTTTTTTTTAACAACCAATTCAGTTTTGGTCAAAGCTTGAAAGAGCCGCTGCAGAGGGACCAAAGAGCCGCATGTGGCTCCAGAGCCGCAGGTTGCAGACCCCTGCACTAGCAGAACCACATCATCCACATAAAGCAGCGAGAAGACCCTGAGGTTGTTAAACCAGACACTCTCCTCTCCACGACTGCGCCTTGAGATCATGTCCATGAAAACTACAAATACTTTGTACAAATCAGTCCTCGAGGCTCAATGGGATTAACCTGCCTAAATAAAGGTTGAATGAATGAAATATAAAAATAGGGTCGGAGACTAGGGATAGCCCTGGCGGAATCAAACCAGCATTGAGAACAAGCTCGACTTTGTGCCAAGAATGACGACACAGCTCCTGCTTTGGGAGTAAACTCCCATGACCCCCTGAGCAACAAAGATCTGGTCCATTGTTCCACGACCAGGATGGAAGCCACACTGCTCCTCCTGAATATGAAGTTCAACAATCAGTCAGACCTCCCTTCCAAACCCCTGGAGTAAACATTCCCGGGGAGGGCAAAAAGTGGGATTCCACGATGGTTGGAACACTCTCCCTTCCCCCTTTATTAAAAGGCGTTGTCCTAGTCCTCTGTGCGACATTGAAGAGACGTACCACAACCATAAGAGCCCCACAACATCCAGAGCCATCAGCATTTTGGGGCAAATCTTGTCCACCACTAGTGCCCTGCAGAGGCGGTCCTAGCCTATTTGGCGCCCTGTGCGAGCAACCCCAATGGCGCCCCCCCCAGCTAGGTTGCCAGTGGGGGTCCTCTGCCAGAAAATTTTGAATAAAATAGATGCCATTTCCTGCATTCTGGTGTATTTTAATGGGTTGTTCAACATCTAGTTTTACCTACATATATCCATCCATCCATCCATCCATTTTCTTCCGCTTATCCGGGGTCGGGTCGCGGGGGTAGCAGCCTAAGTAGGGAGGCCCAGACTTCCCTCTCCCCAGCCACATGGAGCAGCTCCTCTGGGGGAATCCCAAGGCGTTCCCAGGCCAGCCGAGAAACATAGTCCCTCCAGCGTGTCCTGGGTCTTCCTCTGGGTCTCCTCCCGGTGGGACATGCCCGGAACACCTCACCAGGGAGGCGTCCAGGAGGCATCCTAACCAGATGCCCGAGCCACCTCAACTGGCTCCTCTCGATGTGGAGAAGCAGCGGCTCTACTCCGAGTCCCTCCCGGATGACTGAGCTTCTCACCCTATCTCTAAGGGAGAGTCCAGACACCCTGCGGAGAAAACTCATTTCAGCCGCTTGTATCCGAGATCTCGTTCTTTCGGTCACAACCCAAAGCTCATGACCATAGATGAGGGTGGGAACGTAGATCGATCGGTAAATTGAGAGCTTTGCCTTTCGACTCAGCTCTCTCTTCACCACGACAGACCGGTACAGCGCCCGCTTCACTGCGGATGCTGCACCTATCCGCCTATCGATCTCACGCTCCAGTTTTCCCTCATTCGTGAACAAGACCCCAAGATACTTAAACTCCTCCACTTGGGGCAGGACCTCCTCCCCGACCCGGAGAGGGCATGCTACCCTTTTCCGGCTCAAGACCATGGCCTCGGATTTGGAGGAACTGATCCTCATCCCGGCCGCATCACACTCGGCTGCAAACCGCTCCAGCGAAAGCTGTAAATCACGATCTGATGAAGCCAATAGGACCACATCATCTGCAAAAAACAGAGAAGCCTACATATATAAACTATTCAATAAGTATTTAGAGTTAATGACAGAACAAGAAGTAGCCTGAGACAAACATGTAGCATTAATACATTATGAACATTATTCAAGAATTGTTTCTATAAGAACATTATCAAATATTTCATATGAACAGTAAGATACTAGCAATAACAGCATTGTGAGAGGTGGACAGTTGAACATGGAGGCCTCCACCCCTGTTTAATGATGGATGGCTTCTTTTCCCAAAGATGGCCTCCTTTACTCCTCTCTCAAACCATCGTTCCTCTGTATCAAGGAGGAACGATGACTGAGTTTGTCACAGCTCCTCAGACTGAAGAAGTCTTTTTGATACAAAGAAGAATCTGTCCAGAGGACTACATTTACTGAGCCTGCATCAGGACAATAATCTGTAAAGATTTAGCACATTTGATATGGAAAACACATTTTGACTTAACCAATTAATATATTTTCAATGGTAAAATATGCAGGCTTATTTCATATTACTTTCATACTATTCCCTTTCATTGCTTTATGTATTTATTATCTTACTTTTAATGATAACAATGTCACTACTGTCGTTTAGAAAGTGTTTATATTGGAACTAATGCTTGTTTGTTCACACAGTTAGAACAGCTCACCTGTTCCTTCATACTGACAGGAACAATCCCCTCATCACTCCTGACACTAAATCACGTTTAAAAAATTGTCATAACTGCACAAATCTCCCCTTTTTACAAAGACTTATGATCAATTCAGGCCAATTTCATTAAAGGGTTATCTAACATTTCAGGGCACTTTTCATATAGAGCAGGTCTTCATCCAGACTCATATAATATTATTTAAATTATTTAACAGTATGTTATGTCACAATGCTACACACCACAAAATTCATTGACTTGATAATTAACTTGAACGGTGTTTTGCAGCAAAATTCAACATCATGTCTTACCTGTTTGATCTCTCATTAACAAACTGCAGCTGTTTGAGTGAAAAATGTGTCAATGTTTGCACATTTAGCTGTCTGTTTCCAGAGCCTCTCTCTTTTTAATCTTTCTCTTCACTCTTCCTCTCTTCCATCTTTCCACTGACCGCACATAGTGTCACCTCCGTAAAAACGAAAGTAAAAGTGGAGGGGGGGTGGACGACCTGGGTTGAGGAAATGCACCCAGCAGCTGCTGCGGTGATTAAACTGAGGACATGTGAATAAATTAAGGGTGGGGCGGCCCAGGAGCAGCGCGGTAGTGTTCTGTGTTATGTTGTTAAAAACAAAAGTTGTAGAAGATTTAAATAAATAAAAAAACGAGGAGCGGGGTCTCCTCTTATGCCGCCCCCTGCTGGATGCCGCCCTGTGCGGCCGCTCAGTTCGCACATGCCACGGACCGCCACTGCCTGCCACCAATGAGCTTTTTGACTACCTCAGTGACCTCGACTCAGTGACTCATGGCAATAGACTTGTCTTCCCCTGAGTCCTCAGACTCTGCCTCCTAAAAGCTGGACATGGTGGGTGGATTATGGAGATCCTCGAAGTTCTCCTCCACCGCTCAACAATATTCTAAGTTCGGGTCAGCTGTTCCCCACCAAACCAAGCACAACCTGGGAGGGGGCACTTTCCTTTCCTGAGTTGCCAAATGGTTTGCCAGCACATCCTACAGGTCAACTGAAAGTCCTTCTTCATTGTCTCTCCAAATTCTTCCCATGCCCCGTGTTGTTGCTTTCATAACCACCAAAGCCACAGTCCTTCTGTCAGTAGGGGTGTAAATCAGCACCACATGAAGGTGGAGTGAAGTCAAAGGATGCAGAGGATAGAGTGAGATGGAAGAGGATGACTTGCTATGGCAACCCCTAAAGAGGGAAAAGCCAAAAGTATACTCCTGGTAACATCTCTTATAGCAAACATGCATCAAGGGAGGTGTCAGTCAAACAGCATTTTAAAACCTTGATGAAAAAACCACAGATACACCAGGAAACCTTGCCCGGGACATGGAAACCGGGTCACATCCCTATAGCCAGGTCTGGGGGTGGAGGGGGGAGCTCACTGGCAAGCACCTGGTGGTTGAGCATTGGCCTCTGGGCTCAGCCGGGCCAAGCCCAAAATAATAACAGGAAACCACCTCCATGTGGACCCACCACCACCTGCAGGGAGTTCTGTCAATGCCAGGTGCTATGATGTCAGGTGGCAGGCATGGGAGAGTCCCTGGCCATGCTGATTCCTCATGGCATAGGGACATGCCCTAAGGAATGAGATGTGGAAGAGATGATGTGGAACTTCACCTCACAAATGAGTAAGGAGCCAGAGTTTGTGTGTGAGTTTGAGCAGAACAAAAATATGGCTGGGCTCACATACAGCTTGGGTGAATCCAAACCACTTGAAAATCTTGCACCCAAAACATTCAGGCTTACTTGCATTCCCTATTTAATTCCAGTCCAGATAGACACTGGTCCTAAAAAAAACTACAAACATTCACTATTCAAATCCCGCAGCGACAGGGACATCGGCAAGGCACTATTGTTGCAAAATATTCATCTTAAAAACAAAATCAGATGCACAGATTATTGCAAATTCAGAAAAACCACAACGTGGGAAATATGGGAATAAAAACACTTGTAAAAATAGTAAAATTAATCAAGTAGTTTTCTGTAAGGATAATGATTTAGCTTAAAAACATTAGTGGACACTAAACATTCAAGAGTTACTCATCAGAAAACGTTCTTTTATGATTTTTGGAGCAACTTTTAGTTCATCTGGCTCTTTTTGAAGAAACTCCCTGATGTGATGTCACAGTCGTGACACAAGTGGAGGCTCTATTTTTGCACCGGTTTTTATATCTCTACCGAATGTGACTGTGATGATTTCATGAAATTTGGAGGACCGCGAGCGTGGACTGGACCATGCAATGGGCTGCAGATATTCACGACAGCACAAGCTCCAGCAGGAGACATCTTTAGGTCGTTCCCTTTTTTAGTCCATCCTCATGAAGACCTTACTTTTGTTCCAGCAAGATCAAATAAGGTCAGGGATGGCTGCCAGACAGAAATGTCCTCGATAAAAACGCCGACAGCAACATTTAACACCTGCTTCTTGTAGTTGTCTTTTTCCCTTAAAGCAGCCTTGGTCCATGAAATGCACAAATACTTTTCTTCACCAGTTTTTGTTTTCCTGTTGATTTTCTTTTTGTTCAGGATGACAAAACATCTGGCACATCAGCTGAAGCTCACAAAAGCTATTTACTATTACTTTTTTTTTTTAATTTTTTTTTTAACAAACCTTAATAGTAAATGAAACCTAATCTTGCCTTCACCCTCGAGCTGAGGGAGGGTGGCGATAAGGGCGGGAATGTGTGGGAGAGTGGAAAGGAGGAAAAAGCAAGGTTTCCAAACGGCACAGTGCCAAGGTCGAGACATTATACCTTTTTATTTATTTTTTCACCAAAAGATGGAGAAATCCGTGAAACCGAACATCCAAGGTTACAAACAAACAGCGAGAGGACACAAAAACCTCAAATATGTTTGGCAGAGCGGTAAAGAGTTTCCTCAACCGGCAAACAAAACGTTTTCTTTTACATTTAAACCATGCTTTAACTTTACTAATTAGAGCAAACCAACATGTAGTTCACAAAAATGTGATAGATATTGTATTAAATGTCAGCTACAAGTGTACTGGACTCAGAGCATGCTGCAAATTATTTTCCCTTTTCAGCAGATTATGGACTCTTGATTAAAAAACAATTCTCATTACAAGTCAATAACTCAAGTTGACTTTTTAGTGAAACAGGCGGATGTGGGAGTCCAGCAGTTTATCTCTCAGCATCAAGGTAAACAAGGATCAAAAAAAGAAATTCTTGACCTACACGTAGCACTCCAAGGCTTGGTTCCATGGATGAACACTTTTGATGTTGTAAAAGACTTCAAGCCAGTTTGGGCTTTCAGCAAGCCTGTTTGCCGACCGGCGGGCGCTTGACGAGTACCTGTACTCACAGAGCTCTGTTCATGTTGCAGTTTAAGTGTGAGCATTTATTTGATTGTGGTTTCAAAGAAACCTTTCATTCACAGAACTATACAGCCCACGAGAGTCACATGACTTATAGCTTCAATTCAATTAAGTCTATTTATATAGCACCAAGTCACAACAGAAGTCATCTCAGGGCACTGAACAGAAACATTCATATATAAAAATAAGAGGTTAACAAAAACGTTCATAAAAATAATAATGTTTATCTAAGGAGCAGACTGCTTTGAGTTCAACTCCATCACAGAAGTCTCATCTTGAGCAAGCACGAAGGCGACATATTGTACACCAAACTGTCTTTAGTTCTGTCGTCATGTTGCGATTCCTGTTAAAAGTTGGATATTTTCCCACTAAATCAGTAAAATGACTGTCTCACTCTTGACAGTACAAATCATCACGGGACAAAACCATGCTTGACCTCCCATCTATAGCTCAGGGTGCACCCCACCGTCGCCTGGGTAAGGCATCTCTTTTTCCCATTGACCAATGGATTGTCTTTTGAAGGCGGGTTGCCCTGCATGTCTATGACCCTCACCTAACTCAGCTAACCACCAACGACTCTTCCATCCTCCATCCGGGTGTCCTGCTTTGAGGCCTGGACGAGGTTTGACAATGAGACACATGTAGAGTTTTGATAAAAAATCACCAGTGGTCTCAAACTTTGGATTTCAGTCTCTAGTTTAGAGCTTTTGTCTCGTACTAGGCCTTGTCTGAAAATAATGTGAACGGGATCAACTATTTGAGGGGTGTCCAGTAAGTTTCCTGCTCCAACCTGCCCGATTCAGTGACTGAATCTCTTTAAGTTCTATAGAATCCTATTGATCACCCGGTCATTCAAACCAGGTGTGTTGGAGCAGATAAACAAGTAAAACATGCAGGATGGTGGCCATTGAGGAGCAGGACTGGACACCCCATAACATTGTGTACTAATGCTTTATGCAATTAAGATGCAAACTACCTAGTGGGTCGGGTCTCTGATGCTTCACGGTCACTATTAAATATTCTATTAGAGAAGCCTTATACACTTATGCATGCTCACAACCACACACAAATAGATGCAGGGCTGCACATGTAGGTATCATATGTATATTTGTAAATGCGCATGTAACTGCATATGCATGTACATGTATGTATGTATGTATGTATGTACTGTATGTATGTATGTATGTATGTATGTATGTATGTATGTGTATATATGTAGGTATAGGTACGACACCCTCGACTTACGACGTTTCGGACTTACACGCATCTCATAAAAAATTTTATATATTTAAATAAATAAATAAATGTACAGGAAACCCCTGACTTATGAACGAGTTCCGGACCTAAGGACCGTTTGCAGGTCGATTTTGCCATAGGTCGGGGACCACCCCAGCCGCCACTGCCCTGCACGTATATACTGTACATATATATATACTGTACTGTATATAGTTTCCAAGCACTTCGCCTATCCTAACACACCTAACACAGTGTAGTGGAGTATTAGTGAACAGAATAATAATAAAATTATTACAGACTAAAATAATTAATTAATACAGAATAAATAAAAATGTAATTTCTTACTTTGAGATGGTCAAAGCCGACATCTTAGGTTGTCAGGCCAAGCAGCGTGGCGGCTCGGCGAGCGATCCGCCGCTGTTGCTCCAGGCCTGTGTTGCTTCTGCTAGCTGCGTGTTAGCCAGGCCATGAGCTGGTGTTCGCGCGGCGGTGCGGCGCGATGACTGAGCGATCGCCGATCGATCCGCGGCTGTTGCTCCAGGCTGAGACGTCCACAGAGTTCACAGAGCAATTCCAGCCAGTAATTTATCCATATGAGGCAATCCTGGAACACACACAGTCCTCACAGCCGCGTCGCGGGACCACACATCTACCTAACATGGCTGCCGGGGCATTTCCTGGAACGGCCGGAAGTTGCGCAATTATGATTAAAAATGCTCATTTTTATTACAAATATTATTTATAAAGCCTTTAAAACAACCACAGCTGCAACAAAGTGCTGTACACATGAAATTAATAACATTTAAACACAAAAAAGTTTTTTTGTTTTTTTTACATTTCATATTTTTATTAAATTAATAAATATGATACATTCGTAGGTCCGGGTTGCCGTAGGTCGCGGGCGCCGTAAGTCGGGGGTTCCCTGTACAGTACTGTACAGTCACCAAGCACTTAGCCTATCCTAACACAGTTTTTAAAGATGAAGGAGTAAGTTGAATTGTCTCCCTCCTCCCTAGCAGGCTCCATTCACATAAAGGGAGCTAGCACCCTTTATGTGAAAGGGAGACAATTCAACTCACTCCTTCATCATTAAAAACTGTGTTAGGATAGGCTAAGTGCTTGGTAACTGTACAGTACTGTACATTTATGTATTTATTAATTATTATTATTTTTTGTATACGTTCCGACTTACGTTATTTTCGACTTACGAACGATGCGTAGGAACGGAACTCGTTCCTAAGTCGGGGACTACCTGTATATTTATAAAAATCTACTGCAAAGCCATGAATATTCTAAGTATTTTATACAGATGTGTTTTGTTATTGTGTTCTGTCATGTTCTTTGCAGGTTTGCGGTTTGCGGTCGGGTGTGTTTGCCTTGTGCTTTCTGTGTGTATTTGTTATGTTTTGTGGTCTTGCTTTCCGTCTTTCCTTTCTTTCTATCCTATCAATTTTTTTTATTTTTTATAAAATAAAATAAATCATAATGGTGTGAAGAGGATGGCTATAAGGTGAGAAGGGAGGCCATCTATAAAAGGAAATGGAAAAAAAAAGATGCAAACTCCCATCCATCAGGGTAGAAAACATGTTTTGATGACTTCACTATTCAGTCATCCAGTTATCCATTCAGTTTGCTCCACTTATCTGTAGTTGGGTATGGAAGACAACAGGTTCAGGAAGGAAACCTAGACACCTCTTTCTCCAGCTTGTTGATGGATCCTAGTCAGAGAGGATATAATCTCTCCAGCCAGTTACTAGTTTGCCCCAGGGCGTTCTCCCAGTGAGATGTGCCTGGAAAGCCTCCAGAGGAAGCTATCAGGTGCTTGAACCACCTCAGATGACATACCTCATGACCAAAGGTGAGTGTAAAA
>JBBPBX010022083.1:0-13835 GCA_038048925.1 Garcialebias charrua
TTCACATCCTTGATAGAGAGGAACGATGGTTTGAGAGAGGAGTAAAGGAGGCCATCTTTGTGAAAAGAAACCGTCCATCATTAAACAGGGGTGGAGGCCTCCGGGTTCAACTGTCTCCCTCTTACAATGCTGTTATTGCTAGTATCACTCAGCCCTCTGTGAATAGCAAACAACCATCAGGGTGCTAATGATCCATTGTTAGGCTGATGGCCCTCCTTGATCATGTGAGCAGCTGGTTTCAGGCTGTCATCAGCCAACTGGTTGTGTAACACTGTGAGAGGGTGCTATTTATAAGACTGAGCTGAACACAGCAACTCAGACTGAGGAAGTCTTTCGGACGAAAGACGAAACGTTTCTACATTTTTTTTTTTGCTTTGTTTTGTTTTATTTTTTGAATGTCCAGAGGACCAGACTTAGCTTTTTTAGATTTTTCTACCTGAATTATTGAGCATGCATCAGAGTGGGATGATGTAAGATTTTTTTTTCTTCTTTCTGCACTCTTCATTCAATGTTTTCTTTTTGATGAATTTGTTTTATTTTATCTCTTTTAAATGAATGAATAAATGGATTAAATAAAATATTAAATAGCTTTACATCTGCTAAGTTCTTGGCATAAATCAACACAGACATGTTCCTGATTTTAGTATTTTACATTGTTTTATAATGTAGCTGTTTATGGGGTTTTTTAACACAGTTTTCTTGTGATTTTTAATTAATATGCTTTTTTATGATTGTTGGCTGCAAGTATTAAGCTGTGAAATCCTTCATTTTCTACAACTGATTGCTGTTGGTCATTAATTATGATGAAGTTTAACAACTTCTTGGTGAACATTTGAACTCTGTGGCTTCAGCGGTGTGTTTTTATTGTTCAATCCGGGTCGGGCGTTCTGATTTCGGTCAGCCGCTCTCAGCCTGTCCCTCCTACGAGACGGTCAGACAGCGGGTCGGACTGGACGCAGCTGGACGCGGTTGGTCTCCGTGTTTCGGTTCAGCGAGAGTGGTGTCCCGCTGAAGCCCCGGAACTCGAATGTCCAACGTAAAACTAACTTGACCGCAGTTTAATATGGCGCCATGGGCTCTACAGACATTGCACGTTGCTGTCTTGCCGTGTTTAGTCTAAAATACTTCCACATAGCGGACATGTTACGATGAAAAGTTGGCTAGCTGTTAGCTAAAGTGCTACTCACTCAATCCACACGCTGTAGCTGGCTGCAAACTGAAAGGGATTTCCTGAATGGGAGGCAGGTCTTGATTTCTATGCGCAGCTTTATTACTCTGGGTGCATAAGACACGACTCCAGATTGGATTGGCCCCACCCCTACTACTACTGTTGCATTGTGGGGAATGTAGTGTTGGTACGTGACCGGAGGGCTTATTATGTTGTTTTTCTGGCAAAATACATCAATAATAATAATAAAATAAAATAAATAATTTTAGTACATGTTATTATGTGTCAGAGAAGGGCTTAGAATAGGAAAAAAAAAATAATAATAATTTGACCGAAAGGGCACTTGTCTGGTTCCAAGATGGCGGCCCGTGCAAATGCCGTGGCTTCTCTCTCTCCCAACAACATGGTGCTTTCGTCTGTCTTGTCCTGCATGCCGCAATGTGCCGGCACGTCTTCGTCATGTCTACGTGTTCAAGAACGCAAGTATAGCCGTGAGTTCTTGCTTGATGTCGGAAAAACCGCTCATTTGGAAATAAGCAGCGAGCTCGAGAAGAATCTACGTGCCTGCGGCCTGCTCTGGAAGCCAGCACCGAGCCTACCTTCATTGCGCCCGTAATGGAAGCGCCACAAGCGGCGTGACAGGAAACAGAAGCGGGGTAAGCGCGGAGGTATCAGAGCTAGGCTAGCAGCTAGCCCACACAAGCCGGCTATTCCATCCATGGTTTTGGCTAACGTACGCTCCTTGGACAACAAATTGGATTATATACACCTGCTACGAACGAGACAAAAGACTGTGAGAGACTGTTGTGTGTTTGTATTCACGGAAACGTGGCTTAACAACAACGTTCCGGACCATGCTATACAGCTCGAGAGGCTAACATGCTACAGAGCGGACCGAACCCTCAAGGGAGGTAAGACACGCGGAGGGGGGCTGTGTGTTTACATCAACAACGCCTGGTGTCTGGATACTTCTGTGGTCTACAAACACTGCTCACCTTTAGTGGAGTTTATGACTATTAAATGCAGACCGTTCTATTTACCGAGGGAATTTACAGCTGTTATGATTGTTGCTGTATATATTCCTCCAAGCTCCAACAGCAAAGTTAGAAGTGAGGCCTGAATGAACTATATCTGCACATCAGTGAGCAGCAAACAGCCCATCCTGATGCTTTTCTCATCACGGCTGGTGATTTCAACCAAGCAGATTTAAAGAGTGTATTTCCAAAAACATACAGAAACATAAACTTTGCAACAAGAGGAAACAACACACTGGACCAAGTTTACACCACCATGAAAAATGCCTACAGAGCCCTCCCCCTCCCCCACATTGGTGCTTCTGACCATATCTGTGTTATGCTAAAGCCAGCATACAGGCCACTGGTGAAAGTCACAAAACCAGTCCGCAAGCAGATACGAGTGTGGCCAGAGGGGTCTTCAGAGGCACTCCAGGACTGTTTTGACACCACAGATTGGGGTATGTTCAAAGAAGCTGCTACCACAAACAACAACTTATGTCTCCAGGAGTACTCAGACACTGTATGTTCATACATCACCAAGTGCATTGATGATGTAACTAACCTCAAGACCATCACTGTTCGGGCTAATCAGAAGCCATGGCTGACAGCTGAGGTTTACAGACTCCTGAGAGCCAGGAATGCTGCCTTCAAAGCGGGAGATCAGGTGGGCCTGAGGGCAGCCAGAAAGAACCTGGATTGGGGCATCAGAAAGGCCAAGAAGCAGTATTCCAGGAAAATAGCTCACCGTTTCAAGGACAGCAAGGATACACGCAGTCTGTGGCAGGGAATACAGACCATCACAAACTACAAACCACCCCCCAGACCTGTGACAGCTCAACCTCTACGCTGAATGAACTGAATGAGTTCTTTGCTCGGTTTGAGGCAAGTAACAGCACACCTGCACATAAACTCCCCCCCTCTCCTGATGGCCAGGTGCTGGCGCTGTCCTCAGACAGCGTAAGGCGATCATTTATCAAGATTAACGCCCGGAAGGCCTCTGGTCCTGACAACATACCTGGTCGTGTGCTGAAGGACTGTGCAGGGGAACTCGCAGCGGTCTTCACGGACATCTTTAACATCTCACTGAGCCAGGCCATCGTCCCCACCTGTTTCAAAGCCACCACCATCATCCCTGTCCCAAAGAAGGCAACGCCCGCATGCCTCAATGACTATCGCCCAGTAGCACTCACCCCCATCCTGATGAAGTGCTTTGAACGGCTAGTCATGAAAAGCATCACATCTGTCCTCCCTGCCTCCCTGGATCCCTTCCAATTTGCATACCGACCTAATCGCTCAACCGACGATGCCATCTCCTCTGCCCTCCACACAGCTCTCACACATCTGGACACGAAGGACTCTTATGTTAGAATGCTGTTCATCGACTTCAGCTCGGCATTCAACACCATCATCCCCCAACAGCTCATCCTTAAACTGGACAGTCTGGGGCTGAACACCTCAATGTGTAACTGGCTGCTAGACTTCCTGACCGGGAGACCACAGACAGTACGGATCGGGAGTAACACATCTAGCACCATCACATTGAACACAGGGGCCCCACAAGGATGTGTGCTGAGCCCCCTTCTATTCACCCTGCTAACACACGACTGCACACCATCATACAGCTCCAACCACTTCATCAAGTTTGCGGACGACACAACAGTGGTAGGTCTCATCAGCAACAACGATGAGACGGACTACAGGAACGAGGTGAGCCGCCTGGCCTTGTGGTGCGGACACAACAATCTCACTCTCAACGTGGAGAAGACAAAGGAGATTGTTGTGGACTTCAGGAAGAGGGATGCACAACATGCCCCTCTGACCATCAACAACACCGCAGTGGAGAGAGTGGACAACACCAAGTTCCTGGGAGAGCACGTCTCAGAGGACCTGTCTTGGAGCAGGAACACTGCATCACTGGCCAAGAAGGTTCACCAGCGTCTCTACTTTCTCCGCAAGCTGAAAAGGGCTGGAGCTTCAACCCTGAATTAAGAGTTTTTATTAATGCTTTTCGGACTAAATGTTTATCAATTTTTATGTTAAGAGTCAACACTTGTGAGAGAAAACATTTTAGTTTAGTGTCAAGAAACTATTTGCAATTAGGTTTGATCCGGCGCAAGTTATGTGAAAAAACTAAGCTCGTTTTGTTCACATGACCTTGTAGCCTCCTTGGTAACAGATCTAAAAGGGCCCATCCTTCTTGGAAAAACTAGTCTTTGATGAATGGTTGCATATCGCCCATCTCACTTCAAGTCTTGCAGTTCTTCTGAAAGGGAGTAAACTTGGAGATGGAGCACAGCTCAGCAGTTAAGGGCAAACTGACCTTGTAGCTTTTAGATGAAACAGAAAGCTTTTGGCAGTGCTTGGCACCGCTTTGAAAAACAAGTTTTGAGTGAAGTCATTACACGTACTCCAACAAAGTATAAATTGAGAGGCGCTCGGCTGATCAATTTGAGGTCTGCCTTGGTCCTGATCAGATGCTCGGCGGCGTTGACATGATTCTCATCTGAGTTGAAAGTGGCCTCCCAACTCGTGTCACATGGTGAGATTTTAAACGTCAATGTTTTGAGTTTGTGTGCTGTTGGTACTGTGACGGATTTAAATGACACAATTATTTCTAGCAGGAAAACAGTTTGTGTATGTTTTGTCTTTGTTGTTTTCCTTTTTCTGTCACAAGACTTATTTAATAAATATTCATTATTTTTAATTAAGTCTGATATATGTGAACTTTTTCCAAACAGCCGTGCCTATCCTAAAACGAACCTGATTTAAAATATGATAAAACATTAACCATTTGGGTTGATTTGAAATATCATTGAACATTTTTGGCATCACTTGCACAGGATTAATACGGAATGCACACCGTACTGTTTGGAAGAAAAAAAAAGGAAAAGTGTAAAGCTGTATCTTTGTGTAACGGGTGTGATTCCCGTTATTTGTGAAGCAGGGGTGTGAAGTCCCCGTGTTTTGTTTCTGCCAGTGTGCAGAGGTGAAGAGTCTTGGAAGAGGATGAGAGATTCCCGCTGTTGAGAGCTGATTGAGGTGTGATTCCCTATCAGCAATATATGTCCTGTCTTACAAGCGGTTTTGGGGGGACGCCTTAAAAGCTGCTGATCGATTCTTTGAGTGCTGAGGAAAATCAGAAGATACATGTACACAGGAATTGTTTATGTATAGCTTGCCGTGCACGCAGCTAGAATTAACAGAAGTATTTTACCAGGGTTAAAAGAAAAATATATAACCCTTGTTGTCTATCTGAAAAGTAACAGAAGTATTTTACTTGTTGATCAGCTGTGAGTTTTGTCTCATTAAGCCCTGAAAATGTTAGGTGATTTATTTTGATAGCTTTATCAGTTGAAGTTAAAAAGACTGGTGACTATGTAAGCAGAGGTGTCCGGCGCGTGTGACATTCCAGTGCGTCGACCTTATTGCAACTTTAAGGTCTTTCTAGAAGATGTAAAAAAAGACAGCCAGAAAAAGTCTTTACCAATCTTTCACGTGCTTCGAATGAGACTGCATGTAAAAATTGCAGGTGTTTTTGGTGCAAGCTGTTCCAGAGGGTGGAACCACGAAGATCCATTGTGAAGTGACTAATTTGGGAACATTCTTTATTGTTCTTTGAGTTTTTATTTTGTTTTATTTTACCTGAAGTGATCAAATCTGAAATGATGAAATGTTTATGTTTATTAAATTTGTTCATTTTTTTACAAAAGAAACAATACAAGGCAATCTCATAATGATAGTGTACAAAATGTAAAAAAATGAAAGGTGGCAGAAAGAAGAATAAATCTTATTATATCTGCCCCTTATCTCCAGCAATCAGATTAAACAACAGTAGTCAAACCATGTAAACAATAATAATCTTCAACCAACTTTTTCCAACAATCAGGTTAAACAATAATATTCTTCAACCAACAGTACAAAATGACTAATTCTTTTTAGTTTTCTAACTAATACTAATACAGTACAAAATGACTAACACTTTCTAATTTTCTAACTAATACAATACACATTACGTTATTTCACATATATTTTTTTAACATATTTGTTTTGATCATTTTTTTAAATGTAAACATTGACTTGGCATTTTTAACTACATTCTCCAAGCCATTCCATAATCTAATTCCCTGAATTGAGGTAGAACGTCCCTTCAAACTGGTTCTGAATTGTGGTTTTACAAACAACTCTGTTCCCTTAAGATTATAACAACTTTGTCTTTTAACAAAGTGCATTTGGATATTTAAAGGTAATGCATTATTTTGAGCTCTATACATAACTGATAAAATATTATAGTCTACCAAATCATGGAACTTCAGTAATTTTAGTTGATAAAATAATGTACTTGATGGATGACGGTAATGCTTTCTAGTGATAATTCTTACAGCTCTTTTCTGTAATACAAAAATAGGCTTTGTGATTGTTTTACACGCATTCCCCCAAACATCAATACAATAGATTAAGTGTGGAACAATGATTGTGTTATACAACAAATACAGAGCTTTATCATTCAATAGGTCTCTGACTTTGTACAGTACTGCTATCGATTTAGCTATTTTTATTCTTACAGAATTTATGTGTTGTTTCCATGTCAGTTTGTCATCAATGATAACACCCAAAAACTTCACCTCATTCACTCTACAAATCTCAACATCCTCAATTTTGAGTGGAACATCAACAGTTTTCTTTCTATTACCGAATATCATGTAATTAGTTTTCTCTAGATTTAATGATAATTTATTTATTTTAAACCAAGTTTGTATCTTGACAAATTCTGTCTTTATCAATTCTAACATTTGTTCTATATCTTCACCTGAACAGAAAAAAGTGGTATCATCTGCGAAAAGTACACATTTAAGGAGTCCTGACACATTTACCAAGTCATTCACATATAAAATAAAAAGNAAAAAAAAAAA
Source organism: Garcialebias charrua (assembly GCA_038048925.1). Taxonomy (NCBI): domain Eukaryota; kingdom Metazoa; phylum Chordata; class Actinopteri; order Cyprinodontiformes; family Rivulidae; genus Garcialebias; species Garcialebias charrua. The sequence goes on from JBBPBX010022083.1 coordinate 7,095, forward strand.
CAAGACAGTTACCATGTTTTACTCCATTTAAAGCCATGTCTTCTCTTTTTTCAGAAACTTGAAACAATCTGCAGTCTGCAGATAAAGCCAAACCAATATTAGGATGACCTCTTCATAACCCTTTGATGCCCCACTATGACATGGTCCAGGTCCAGCCCCCATGTCCCACAGTTTTTTTTTTCCCCTGATGTGTTTTGTCTGTTCTCCTGTGTCTCTACATTTTGTGAGTCAGTGTGTGCATATTGACGAACACTCAGGCCACATTCTGAGACTCTTGGGGATTTCATGCTCAGTCAGTCAGAACTACTTACCTGTTCCTTACCTTGTTCTCCACGTCTCCCAGGTCCATCACCGCTGTCAGCGTGTCACAAAGCCAGCTCCTCACATCCCTGCCAGCTCACACTCTTGTCCATCACGCTCGCTTGCCAGCTCAATTTGCTGATACTCAATCTGTCAAATCAGAGTTCCTGTTTAACATTCACCCATCATGGATCTCTGTCAAAGCTACAAAGTCAAAGTCTTAAACCTGTAAATACAGTTCTCTACTTCTTCTAAAACTATGTCCCTTTGTGCCACCCACAAGCAACTGAATGAATATTATAAATCAAATTATAATGCTGCTCGTCCTGCCAGATAAGAAAGCAAAAAGTGATTAAAGTCACTCGTTTATTATATCTGCTATAGCCAATCTGACTGTTTTCCACTTTTCTGAAGTGGGGTTTTATGGAAATCCTGTGAAAATGTATTTTATATTTTGTAAATAGCTCTTTAAACAGACTCATTTTGCTAAAATAAAGTTTAATTTCGACTGGATTGACAAGCTAACAACTAGTTCAAGCAGGGTCCTGGCCTTGAATTTTTAAAACAACTCCAGTTTTGATGTTTTCACAGCAATTCATGCACTTATCTTTTTACAAATGCTTCAGTTCTTTTTTTTTTTCTTTTTCTTCCCATAAGCGGCTTGTATCGAGTTTGTTTTGATCACAGCTGGATTACGGAGACAATCTATAGATTTGCCTCCCCCACTACCTTAGCTAAACTGGACTCCATTTACCATGCTGCTCTGAGGTATATAACAAGTTCACTCTTTAGGACTCACCATTGTACTTTATATACCATTGCTGGACTTACTTCACTCAATATTCAAAAGATGAAGCATTGTTATATTTTCATGTACAAAGCCATTTTAGGAAAATTACCATCATAAATCAACTCCAAGCTCATTTCACTCCAGAACATGCACAGTCTCAGGGCCAGGGCTGCAGTTAAGCTACCAGTACCATTTGTGCGCAAAGTCACGATGGTCTTGAAATGATCTGCAGCTTAAGTTAAGGCTGGAGTCTTTTATTCCTTTAACTGGTTTTATTAAACCTAAATTGTCTGAGGTTTTAGTCACTTTTTGCACCTGTAATGTTTAAGTTCCTCTAATTGTGATTTGTTTTTAAACTTGCATTTTATGTTTTATTAACAGATGTTTTGTAACTATTTTAATACTATTACTGTTTTTAAGACTGTGTTGATGTATTTGCATATTGCTCAGGACATGATTGCAAAATAGATGAATAATCTCAATGGATTTATTCCTGGTAAAATAAAGGTTTAATAATAATAAATGCACAAGTTTATCAAATGTTTGATCTCAATTTTACTTAAACTAGCTGTTCACAATTAAACTCTACTTCTCCAAGCTCAAAAAGAGCTATCTACAACATATATTTGTCGTTGGTAACTTTTCCACCGAACCCCACGTCAAAAGATCTGAGCTATCTTATTAAGAGGAAAAGGTGGGCCAGAAACACTTATTTCCAGAGTGGGAGTCATTCAAGGAGAATTATAAATAAAGATGACTGCAATTATGTGTTCTTATTACCTGAGGTTTTGTATGGTGCTTGAGCAGGATTTGCACATTAATTTATGCATTTGTTAGGATCCCTGCAGGACCACCGGCTGCATATTGTAAACATAAATAAGCCCGAGCTAAAAACACCTCAGTGTAGATTAGAACCTCAAACAGCAGATCACATTTCACCCACCGACAGTTTTACCAGAGCCACCCCAGTTCCATTTTCTTTCCCTGACATGTACAGTATATGTGTACATGATCTACTAGACTATATGTACTTTTGATTTTCTTAATGCACTGGAAGGAATTGCATTTTACTGCATCAAAGATGACAACAATAATTTTTTAGCATGCCATTTTCTTGTTGAAGGAACACTATAGAACAAGGAGACGGTGCCTTGGAATATGCAAAGACATGAAAGTTCCCCATGAGTCACATAAATTTCAACTGCATGTTTGTCCTTGCCTCTTGACTTTAAATCAGATGATGTACTCATTGAGCTTCAAAAGAAATTATATGAATCTCATTATTTACCCATAAAGGACAAAGCATCCTTTATATTTGCATCACAGACTAAAGAGGCTTGAAACATTTCTTTCAGCTGCTTCCGTCTTCAAGGGTTGCCGCAGCAAGCAAACTCATTTGAAAGATTTAGCAATTGTTTTACACCGGATGTCCTTCCTGACACAACCTGGGCTTGAACCTGCGACCTCAAGATTACAAGACCTTGGCACTTTTGCCTTTTCAAAACGAGCTGTTTTGCCATTCACAAGGTCTGGCAACACAGAGGATAACAAGGTAGCATCAAAAGACACAAGTAATAATTTCTTTTATTGGTTTTAAATTACCATTTATCTGGAAGATGAACTCACTCTTTTGATTTGACTTTGGTGCCTTGACAAAAGTGCCTTGGCCGAAAGCAATGTGTTCAACCCAATGATACTTCTTTTAGTTATTTAACTGTCAATAATGGAGTACCACAAGGCTCAGTCTTAGGACCCACTCTCTTCACAATCTACATGAGTAACGTAGGTGAGAAAATGTCTGATGAGTCCTTGCAGTTCTTTGCCGACGATACAGTTGTTTACTGTCAAGCTAAAATATTTGCTAAGGTTTTCCAGCTTTTACAGTCTGCATTTAACATCATTTAGTCAGATTTGTTCCGGCTCAAACAGGTGCTATATGCTGATAAAATCAAAGAGATATTGTTTTCAAACAGGAAGTCAGTACCAGCAGTCCTTCTATCTTATCAATGAATGGTGCTCCTATTGAGTTTGTGGATTCTTACAAACACTTGGGAATCCTGGTTGATGCACATCTCTCTTTTAAGCCACATGTCAAAAACTTGGCAAAGAAACTGAAATCAAAATTGGGTTTCTTTTTCAGAAATATATCTTGCTTAACTGAATGTCAGGAAGCGCCTGGCATTCAGAGTTAAGCAAGCTGCAACTTTCCTTCCGGCCATTGACCACGGTGAAATTATTTATATGAATGCTCCTGCAAGCACCCTGCAGATATCGGATGTTGTCTATCATGGTGCGCTAAAATTCATAACAGGCTGTAACTACCATACCTCTTTGGTCAGTTGGTCATTATTAACTTCACGGAGACTCTCACACTGGTACATTTACATCTTTAAATCACTTCTTTGCTGCCTTCATATATCTCCTCCTACATGTCACATTGTCAGTGCAGTTACAGCGTGCACTCTCAAGTCATAATTACCTGCAGCGTCCCATCAGTGCAGACTGTATTTGGCAAAAAGGCCTTCTCTTACTCCGCTCCAATAACCTGGAACACCTAACAAAAAGATATGAAGCTGTCGACTATGACCTCTCTAAGGGGGTTTAAACAATTGTTAAGTTCAATGCAAAAATCAATGCTGACATGTTCCTGTTTTTTGTATTTTATCTCGTTTTATAATGTAGTTTGATTTTATTTTGTTTTAAATCACCATTTTTATTTAATTTTTATTTTACATGCATTTTATGGATGTTTATATTTGTGTACCTACCTGTGGGTTGTCTAAAACAGACCTCTCTAGAAAATGAGTCCTCATGACCAACTGAGACTAACCTTTATAAATAAAGGTGGAATGATTGAAAAATAATAATAACTGACCAGCAAGTGACTAGGGCTGTAGTGATACAATAATCTCACGATACGATACGATGCACGATATTCTGCTCATGATACGATATATATTGTGATATTCAGCAAACGATACAATTCAATACACTTGCGATTTTCTGAAAGATTTTAGAGGGACAGAGTGATTTTGGTGACATTTTGTGACTGTTATAGACTTGGATTGAATTACTTTAGCTGAAAACTGATTAAAAGCACCAACTATGCAGACCGCTAGAGTTTTATCCATAGAGTTGCTATCCTTTTTGAAGCCAAAGTGCGCCCACATATCTGCTTTAAAGCAAGAGGGTGCTGGAGCGATATTCGCCGCCATTACACTGCCCGCACTTCTGTGTAAATCAAGTATCTACTAGGTCGGTAACCTATGCCTTAATGCTCTACAGTGACACTAGTGGCTGGATGACCTAATCACTCTCCCGGCGAAGCAAGTAGTGAGTGAGCAGGGGGACAGTTGGATGTTACGATACTTGAGGATGAAATAAAAAAATCTATATTTATCGCAAAACCGATATTCATACACAGCCCTACAAGTGACCAAAAAGGTCTCTGTTTAGCTTCACTGGATAAAAACAAAGACCAGTATTATTTCTGCATCTGTTGAAGATGCATGGGTGGAATAATTACAAAAATAAAGTTGTTGATTGAGTATAGTTTTACTTTTTGTTGTTTATGTTCTTACTTTCAGCCTGATTTTGGCAACACTAACCACCAAAAAAGAATTTTGGGAATGAAAAATATAAACTTTGGAAAACCCTATACCTTACCTGAAAATGCCTGAAAATTAAAATCAAAGCATTAAACAAGGTTGAATCAGGTCCTCGGGACGGGTTCTTCTTTGTTGAAAGGTTTCATCTTTTATCCAAAAGACCTTCAGTCTGAGGAGCTGCTGCAAACTTGCAGATCCTCAGACTGAAGAAGTCTTTTGGAAAAAGGCAAAACATTTTAACAAAGAAGACTTTGTCCAGAGGACCTGATTCAACCTTGTTAGATTTATCTACTTGGATGATTGAGCATTTAGGACATAGAACATCATTAGCTTTATCTTTGGGATAAATCATCTAAATAATGCACAGAACCAATGTTGTCAACACCATCTGGGGTGGTTTATTATGTTTTTATTGTGTAGAGCAGCACAAATTTTTGAGTTTAGTTTTTCTGTGAAACAACAGTCTTATATCACAGAGGGCAGCCATAATGTGAGGATATGGTTCTTCATGGTAAACAAATATACCTGTTTAATCTTATAATAACAGCCATAAAATAAATTTACTACTACTCCTATCCCAGTACTGTTTGCACAAGTACACCAGCAAAAAGTCAAAACGTTAAAAAAAATATGCAGCCAAATTTGCTCTCAGACTGATTTTTTATTTATTTATATAAATGTGGCTATAACATCCTTTGGCACACTGTATGATTTGAGTTATTACTTTATTACATTCTGACACAGGCATTTAATTATGCTTAAGGCCATAGATGATCAAATATTTAATCTACTACAAACAGGTCTTAGTAAATTTAAATGGTAACAAATTAAGTAAACTAAAATAACAGACACCTTCCTGAGAGAGTTCGTTTTGAACACGCAGGAAGTTCTACATGCAAATGCAAGAATCCCAAAGAGCGGCAGCTTAATGGAGATGAAATGCTCATCTGAAGGCTCAGGGTGTGAAATGAGACGTGTGACATTAATGCATAATCTTCATTTGCATGTTTTACAGATGTTGGTGAATCTTTAAGTGCTGCTGAGGACATGTGAGGTCTGTGTTGTACAGATGGCTGTGCATTTTGTTTGCAACTTAAATGGATCTGCCAATCCAGCCTGAATAATAACACAGTATATTACAGTAAAAGCATCCCAGCCTCCATTACACACATACATAAACACACACACACACACACACGCGCGCGCGTGCATCTTGTGGAGTTTCAGATACCCAAGTAAGGGTTGGATCATTTCACAGTATATCTCAGAGTATCATTACAGGTGAGCATCAGAAGTCTGGTGTTTATTCAGTAACCTGTTGCTCTTTTAACAGTATCTCCTAAATCCTTGTTGCAGAAATCTGGAAAAACCTGTCTTCCTTTATAATTTATTTGTTTCTCAAACTCAAAGCTGTTAACTAGAAAAAATAAACACTGGACAAATATATAAGATTTAAAAATGTTTTTATTAATTATTATTATTATTTTAATTCTTTCGGTTGTTTCCTTCTTCAGGGGTCGCCACAATGAACTAACTCGTATGACGACTTGGTAATTGTTTTATGCCAGATGTTCTTCTTGATGCAACTACAGACCACCGAGCAACCACGGCCCTCTGTGTGGAGCAGAGAGCTGCTATCTAGGGCACTCCGGGGGGAGCAGATGGTGGTGGTTAAGGGCCTTGCTCAAGGGCCCAGGAAAGCAAATGAGGGTGGAGGCAGGTGTGGGTGCTTCACCTACTTTCCCACCCATATTATGATGTCGATTCGGGCAGGTCAAACTGACAGTCTTCCAATGACAGGCTCACCTTCTTTAACCTCTGCACAACTACTCCCCCTATTATTTAAAGATGATAAGATTTTAAAAAAATAATCATATGAGTGTTTAGCATATATCTTAGATCTTTTAGAGTATTGTTTAACATTCGTTTAGCATATATCTTAGATTCTTGTATACTGTTTTTTATATGCTTTATATTTTTGCTATTTTGTGGTGTAACAGGGACACTGAGTGCATCCACACTACTGCTGATATATATATATAT
>JBBPBX010022083.1:14370-30037 GCA_038048925.1 Garcialebias charrua
TCAATATGTCTACATATGTTCTTTCTCCATGGTGCTGTCAGTTTTGTGACATGCACCAGTCCTTGCCACCCCCGTACTTCACAGTATGATGGTCTCAGGCTTGCAAGCTTTCCCCCATGTTCCTCCAAATGTTCATTAAGAGCAAAGCATTTGATTTTAGTTTCATCAGACCACAGAACGTCTCTAAAACCTAAGGTCATCCCTGGTTTGTCCGACACTTTAATCTCATCTTAATCTTAGACATTATTACTGTTTTTCAAATAAAATTTTATATTTTTGTTGGATACAACTGGGACCATTTCGTTCCACATGTACCACATGTGTTGTGCATGACAAATAACCATGAATCCTTAATGTGCAAATTTTGGACCGAGAACACAGATGGTTTGAGAGGGGTGTTAAGGAAGCTTTGTATGTTAAGAGAGAAAAACCTTCTCTTAACAGAGGAGGAGGTCTGAGATTTCAACTTTCCAAAACTTACAACTCAGTTTTGGGGCTGATTCACAAAGGTCTTACACCGGATGGGAGCAGAGGTGTCTTGTCTGTGAATTAGACTAACAAAGTTTGTTGAGAAGCCTCTGTTGTTGGGCTGTGAGGTGTTGTTTGTCAATTTACATACAGTTGTTGTGTTTTCTGTCAGAGACTTCAAGGGAACTCCCTACTGTTAAGGTGTGTTCGGTCAATTTACATGTATGTGTTACCTCAGCTGTGATTAGTTGTGTTTTCTGTCAGAGACTTCAAGGGACTCCCTACTGTTAAGGTGTGATCTGTCAATTTACATGTATGTGTTATTGACTTGTAAGCCTGTATAAAACTTCTCGTTCTCACAGCTTCCATTCAGAATTGAAAAAGACTTCTGGACAGAAGTCGAAACGTTTTCTGTTACAAATAAAGTCCAGTTGATCCTGAATTGAACGCCTTTTTGATTTATCATGTCCTGGATGACTGAGAATCTTCACCAGCATATGTGTATAGTTATAGTAGAGTGCTGTATGAATGGGTAAATGAGGCACAGATTGTAAAGAGCTTTGAGTGTCTTGAGAAGATAGAAAGATGTTATATAAGCACAGTCCATTTACCATTATTTGAGCATTTAGTAAATTGAAATGGAAATCCTGACTTAAAGGGGACCACATATTCAAAATTCACTTTTTAATGGTTTTTTTACTCAACTTTGGGTATTTACTTCATAAAAAACAGTCCTAAGGCTAAAAAAAATGCACCCAGTGGTTTATTTACTCTAAGTATATTTATTTTACTGTGATAAGATAGGTTTCGTTTTGAAATCATCGCGCTTGTGACGTCACAAGCGCCAGGACAACCCACCTCGAACCTGAGTCCAGCCCCTCACCAGCAACCCCTGGTGCGGCTCCACCCACTTCAGTATAAAAGAGTTGACGGTTGTTTTTCCTGATTTAATGTCAGCACAATGGCTAAAAATGTCACAGAGTCTAGCCAGCTAACTCTCTGACCCTCCTGGCCCAGATAATGGAGCGCGCACTAAGCAGATTTAAAATTGATAGTTTTCAGATGGGAGGCTTGAATGAACAGCGATGCAGCATGTTGCTGTGTGTGTGTGTGTGTGTGTTGGTTTATGTGTCATTAGCAGGACAGACTACGTACCGCTAAACCTCATTGACAAACCCGTGTGTGTGTATGTGTGTGTGCCGGGCCCGGCGCGCGGCTGAGCGAGGGACACAGATAACAAGACAGCCCCGCTGTGAGTGTGTGTGTGTGTGTGTGTGTCCGCGAGTGACATCCGCTCCGCTACCTCCAGCTCGCGCGCACAGGGAGAGGGAGGGAGACGTCAGGGAGGGAGTTGGACATTTATTACAGAGGAAAAATTAAAAATGACACGACAACTTGTACACGTCTGATCTGTCCCACAATAAATACGTCGCAGTCCAGTTCAGCTCAGCGTGAGTTCAGACATCCTCGTCTGCCTTTGGAGGGCGGAGTTAATGTAAGCAGATCTTTGAAGGGCGTGCCACGAGATCTCATTATCATAAACCGGTCGTTCAAAACGAAAGTTAAAAATGGCAGAATTAAAAAGGGTATAATTGATTATCTAAGAATTATTTTGTGTATTAAATTAAAAGAACACTGTCTGGATACCCCAAAGACATACAGTACCATAAAATTTTTAAAAACCTATCTGTGGTCTCCTTTAAAACAGAAAAAAGTTTTAGTCTGATTTAGTGTCAGAGTCAGAAAATATAATGTTTTTGTGTCTTTGTATTCAGTGTATGAAAACATTTGGTTTCAACTGTAAAAATGTGTTCAACCGACTCCTGCTGTAACGTAAAAATCCACAAATACAACATCTTCAAAAGTTCTTCACGCCCGTTCATGACTTGGCTTTTAAGTATAGACTTTAATTTAAAAAGTAAACTAAATAAAACAAACAAAATTACAAAAATAATGTTTATTAAACATCTAAAAGAAGTCTTTGCATGTAAAAATAAAAAGAATGTAATTTACAGACCAAATGAGGCAAAGTTAAATAAAGGATAGTATTAAAGTGCTAATGTGAAATAAATATTTTAACTTGATTAAAAAGAGTAACAGAAAGCTGGTTTGTGTGCACAAACTTTCACTCCAACAGAAAACTCAGGTCAGCACCACAGAACTTTATACAGCAATGAGTTGAATTTCTTGGTGTCTAAAAATAACAGATCAAAACGAGCCACAAACACGATGGCTTCCTGTAAATGAGATCAACTCAGCAAACTACTCTGAACATAAATATGACACATCAGCAGAAAAAACTCAGATTTCAAAACTTTGAGAACTTGGTTGTGAATTAGCAGGAGGAAAACAACAAGTCTGTTTTAGTAAATAATCCACGGGAAAATGTGCAAATTCCAGACCAGTGGGAACACAGAACAGGACCGCATGGGTTCAGCCCTACTGGAGAAGGTGGAGGTCTGGATGTTGGGGTGGGGGATACATGTGGGTGGGGAAGTCAGTACAGAAGGGAAGCTAAAAAACAACAAACAAACAAACAAACAACAGCTATGGGGCAGTCAGGACTGGAGAGGGACCACGAGCCGGTTCATCCTACCATGTGTGCATCGTTCTTGGCTGTGAAGGGAAGCAGCTCCGTCTCCGACGCCGGAGCAGCCGGCAGCTCATCAGGAGGAACAAAACCTCTTCTGTCAATCAGGCTGAAGGACAAAACAGGCCGTTTTGTTACCATGACGATAACTATTTCATATCCTGATGAGTTTCTGTCAGTGTTGCTCACCTTGGAGGCATGGGGCCACATAACGTCTCACAGCAGTTGGTTACAATGTTATGACTGTACGGGTTCCCAGAATCCTCTGCACCTCTTTTACCCGACCAAGACCCCTTAATCTGTGAATAAATATGACAGTTAATGTGCACGTCCTGTGCACAATTCCCAATTCTTTTTTTTTTTTTACAAACAGAAAAATGAACTTACATCTTCGTTTGTGGTGAGGTTGGAGGCCACTAAGTAGGTATGGAAGCCCGAGAGGCCCAGAATAGACCAGATGGAGAAGAAACAAACGACCAGTTCCACCACAGTGGAGAAGAAAACGTCAAGGTGTAATAATGTTTACAATGATCAATGAAGGCACGACAGCTACATTTCTGTGAAATAGTGCGACTGTTTACCACAACAGAAGCTCCAAAGTTACTAAAACAAGCAGAATATTTTGCCTTCTATCATGTTTTCTTAAATCACAGCACAGTGAGCCGTTTGGCTAGCCCAGGGGTCTGCAACCTGCGGCTCTGGAGCCACAGGTGGCTCTTTGGTCCCTCTGCAGCGGCTCTTTCAAGTTTTGACCAAAACTGACATAAAACTGAATTTTATTTGTTGTTATACAAACAACAAAGTAGCACAACCGGTAGCTTTAGAAGTTTTCCTGTCATTTCTTTTGCAAATATGTGAATACTGGATTAAGTACAGTACAAAGAGTAAAACATACCGTACCCACTTTAAATGTATGCTTTATTTCCATAAGTAATTAATTTGTACACAATAAAAAAATACCTAGGTCTGCATAGTTCATAGTTTTTATTAATAAAAAAAAAACTGTTTAAAATAATCAGGTCTTTTCATTTGTCTTAAATTGTAAAAATATAAATTATTATTTTGTCTTGATGATGTCACCCCTAGTGGCCAAAAAAAGGCTCCTCTAAAAACCTAAAGAGGCCCGTGGGCCACCAGTTGATAAGCACAGTTGTAGCAGGTTGTTGCGGCTCTGAACACTTTTAATTTAGTGAAAGAAGGCGTAAAATGGCTCTTTTGATTGTAAAAGGTTGCTGACCCCTGTGCGAGCCCTACTACTGACAGAAAACCTAAGAAATGTAAATATCTCATTCAAACAAAAACGACATGCTGTCTTGGTGATAATTCTTCTGCAAAATACAAAATAAACTGGCTAATGATGTGGTTATGACTTTTCAAAGCCAAATGCCCACACAGATTTGTACAGTACATCTTAGTTTGAAAACTAATGTCTAAATGCACGAGTTGCACCACAAGACAAGGACCGCTCTATAAATACACTTTAAAGTCAGAGAGACATGCACACCAACACACACTGATGACCTGCACGTGATGCCTCTCACCCATTACTTCACACCTACTTTATGAAAACAAATTAAACAACTTTGAAATTGTGCATTTATTTCTATAACTGTCAAGCGACTGAAATCTTCCCATATAGTCATAAAGCAGCAAATCTGCACAACAGGCTCATCTGGCTGAGAGTTTTGCTGGTGCAGCTCTATCAGGCAGGAATTTTTTCTTATAAAAGATCTCATTTTAATCATAAACCTGCTGATAGGATAAAAATTCTGCTGACTTGAAGGATATCTGGCAGGACTTTCTTGAATGGCCTGGACAATGCTTTTACCTGCTTGGGAACCTGGAGAGAAATAAAATCAGAAACGTGAGAACACAACGTCGCCGTGAGCGTTTGTCGTTTCGACACGATAAAGAGAACTCACGCAGGGCGATGTGAGTGATGACGCAGCCGAATATGAAAGAGGTCAGGAAGGACAGGGAGACGATGAAGCTGTAGAAGTAGCGGTAGTTGCGTTTTCCCACACAGTTTCCCACCCATGGGCAGTGGTGGTCGAACCGTTCTGAAAATAAAATGAACACGTTAGTAGCCCTTTACAATCAGTTTTTAAATGGTTTATAAACAGCAAAAAGGTCAAAAACATTATTTTTGCAATATTCTTCAGGTTAAAAAAAAGTAAATAACGCAAACTAAAAATGTATTTAATTTGTATTTTTATCAAGTGTAAAAACAGAATATTTGTTCATTTTTATGTCAGTGAGGCATTAAGACGAGGAAAACAAATGACTGAATATTAAATACTTCATCTACGGTTCATATACAGGTGCATCTAAAAAACTGAATATCGTGAAAATTTTAAAAAATGTTGTGAGTCACTTGAGGAAGTGAAACTCATTCAGAGTCAGTTACGCAGAGTGAAACATTTAAAGTGTGTGTGACATCATTTTTGAACTTTGCATATAGTGACACGACATAAATATCTTGTATCATTCAACTATGTTCATTTTAGCAAACAAAATGATATATTAATGAAAATTCCTTTCAAAGTGAGTTTAAAATAAAAAAACGTGTTTCATCTCGGGACATCCGACTACACGCGAATGCAACATCTGTGACGTAGGAGAAGGAACATTAGTTTGCGTCTGCTAGGATAACGCATATTCATTCTCTGCCAGATCGCCTTTTTTTTTGTATAACTTGAAAAATGCCGTTACGTTGTGTCGCATTTGGGTGTTCCAATGTCATCAGTGAACAAGTGAGCCTTTTCACTTTCCCAAAAGATGTAAACCTTCGTCAAGAATGGAATAAACAAAGCTGCCCCCCCTCGGAGCTCCCTCGCTTCCTGAAAAGGTAAGACTCAATTAAATACGGGTGCAGACCTAAATTAGAACCTGCTGTTTGTGCTCATCTAACTTCCTGCTTCCCAAACTGAAGACAAGTAAATCAAATCTTCACTTAAATTGCTAAATTTGTCGGTTTATTTCTTGTCTGCCATTAAAGCTGCTGTATGTAGTTTCTGGAAAACGCTGGAAAAAAATTTTTTGAACAGAGACACCTTTCTGGTCCCTCCCCCTTGCTCTGGCTGACCTGCAACTCACCTGCCTTAGCTCCTCCTCCACAGCATGGCCTGTCTCGTGACTGGCCAGGCGGGGTTGGGACAGACGGGGGATGGGCGTTAGAAGCTTGTTCATTAACCAAACTCTGTTTTTATTGGCTGGTTAACGGTGGGTCACTGTGGGTTTTTAGAAATGCTTATTTACCACCTGGAGAAGCAAGGGGACTATAGTTTTTTTCAGAGATTACCTGTCTAACATCAGTCTGTCAGGAGATAGTGACAGAGTGAAGAAATATGTTAAAAATATATTTTTTAGAAAAGTTACATACAGCAGCTTTAATATGTAAAAGGGGCGTTCTAAAGACGTTCATCCTCCTATGTCACAGATGTTGCATTCGCGTGTAGTCGGATGTCCCGTGAAGAAACACGGTTTTTAATTTTAAACTCACTTTGAAAGGAATTTTCATTAAAGGGGACCACACATGCAAAATTCACTTTTTAATGTTTTTTTTACTCAACTTTGGGTATTTACTTCATAAAAAAACAGTCCTTGTGCCAAAAAAATGCACCCAGTGGTTTATTTACTCTAAGTAGATTTATTTGTCTGTGATTAAAAACGCTTCGTTTCACACTTCCTGCGGTTTGTGACGTCACAAACCGTAGCCAATCACCTCAAACCTGAGTCCAGCCCCTCACCTAGCAACCCCTGGTGATGCTCCACCCACTTGAGTATAAAAGATGTCACGGTTGCCTAGCGGTTTAGGAGCTGACCTGGCGGTCATTTATTCATTTATTTAGCCCCCGGGGGGCTAGGGGTTTGCCCTGCTCCAGCCATGCAGCACATCTCGAGTAAAACCAGAATGTTTTATTACCTTGTTTGAATGAACTCTGTCTCGTTGAAACTGTGCACACACACTCTCGCGGTTTGGACTTGTTTCTTATATGATGAAGGACTACTTTTGCACAACTGTCAGTTTGGTTGAGCGGTTACGACACTTGAGCGCCACGCAGGAGAGCGGAGATCGCATCCTGTCAACGGCATCTTTTTCCCCCCTTTTTTTTAAAGCCTTTTGTTTCGGAGAAATCGGGGTGAGACTAGATATATACATCGACATAATAATACTTTATAATTGTTATTTTTACGTTTTAGTTCAATTTTTAGTGTAATATCGCTCCCAACGCGCAGCCGGCAGAAAACTGTGCACACACACACACTCTCTCGCGGGGCGACAGTCTGTACCATCAAGCACCACTGATCGATATATTTTCAGATTAGCAACTTATTTATTTTAAGAATACCTTTCACTTCATCAAAATCTAATCAAAACTTCAGCGTTCTAAATGTAGGTGGTTGTGATTATTTCTTATACGATGAAAGACTGCTTTTTGCATAACTGCCCGGTTGGCCCAGAGGTAGTGAACCGGACTCGTCATCCGAAGGACACGGGTTCGCGTCCCGGCATCCCTTTTTTTTTTTTTTTTTTAAGCCTTTTGTTTTGCAGACCGCCGGCGAAGACACCATCTGCGTGCGGGTGTTGTTGGGAGCTACTGACTTTTGAGGTCCGGGGGTCCGGTCAAAGGTTGGCTCATGCGGATAAATTAACTGGAGACATTCTGTGAACTTTGTGTGTGGACTGAAGCACGCTCCCAAAAGCGCCGCATGCAACGAGCGGAGCTAACACCGCCCGCTCGGAGGAGGAAAAGCTATCATTAGCCTCGGAGCTGTAGTAATATAGGACGGGGTCAGTTTACTGACTTACCTATATTTTAGATGTTAAATTGGCAGGGTTTAGACTGACACAAAAATACATCATTAATTAAACGAGTTCTCTCTTTTTCAGCTTAATATCAATAATTCTATACTTTGACCAGATGTAATTCACAGGAAACGTTAAACTTATGTTGGAACAGCAGGACTGGTCCATTTATTTAACATAATCAATAAATTACATCAACATTTGTACATGATTGGATCGATCATTTTTCCTATAATTAACTTCAGCATAGATGAAACATAGGAACAACAGAACAAGTAAAGGATGATATTTTACTCATTTCAATTCTGCAGGTGCATTAACTTAGTTTTTGGCTTAGGAAGATAAAAGTTTAGGAGGAAGGAAATGGAGGAAAAGAAGTTAAGAGTCAGGGAGTTATCTTGATGTGTTTTAACCAGAAACATGGCAGTTCTCCGGCCGATCTCGGCTACACGTTGGTACCCTTGGCAAAGCATTTGACGACTTTTGTTACCTCGTGAAGATGGTCAGTCTCCCTCGGCCCAGTTTGGTCAGTTCGTTTACCATTCTCAGCGTCTCCAGACGTGCGCCTTGACTCGAACCGAAAGTAACGGCAGCTCCTGGTGGTGTTTTCAAGATAAGACGTTCCTTAAAGGAATGTCAATAAAAGAGAGCTTTTCACGGCTTGAAATAGATTTATAACAGGCATGTTATAAATCTTTTAACTGAATGACGAGTCCTTAGCGTGTGACTGGTGGTCATTCAGCTCTTTGGGGAACCTCATCAGGCATTGAGGTCCTCAGCAAACTCCAAGGAAAACAGGAAGTCAGAGCTCTTTTAAGGCTAACTTGACCTAGAAAGACGTAGCTCTTTCTGATTCGGTCTGTTAGGCCAGGAGCCACTGAGAGGAGGCATAAGTTAGATTAAAAATGTCAGAAAGGATAAGAAAGTTAGTTTAAGACGCCAGTCTCATGATACAGCAGATTTAGAACTTTCTTAACTCATTACCAACACTGTTGTATGAATAAACAAACGTCATCAGAGCATAACATATGGGACCTATTAATGATAATAGCTTGATTATTAAATAGGACAAAAACAAAAGTCTTTGGGTGTCTAGATTGTCCTGAGCTCAAGCTAAAATGAATGAGATAAAGTGTTCCTTTTATCTTCACATGCAAGTTCGAGAGGAGAGGAGAAATCCTCCATGTACAACATTTTGAATTAAGCAGAGTATTTGATTTATCTGACATTAAAATGTACTGATGCTCTTACAAATAAAATTATTCATTTGATGACATTTGAATTAACAAAATTAAAAGAAGTCTCTGGATGACTTAATTTATGATGTTTGATTCAAATTAAAACTAATAAAAGTATTATTGTCCCTTCAGGAATAACTCCCAAAAAGTTCATTACTGAGAGCGATCAGAGACGTGCTTCAAACTCAAGGTTGCATCACTACAGAGCTAATGCTAAAAAAAGGAGCTGCAAATGGCGGCGCGCGCAGAGGGCTTTTGGTAAGTTATCTTAAGCTACTAGCACTAACAGTAAGTCAAATGAGTAATAAAAAAGAGCTAATTTTAAAATAACAACATATTAGAGATACTGGCTGTTACAGAGGGCGTAGTTAATGTAAATAGGTCTTTGTAGGGCGTGGCTTTCAGACCTCATTATTCATAAACCGGTCGTTTAGAACGGAAGTGAAATTTGGCAGAATTAGAAAGGGGATATTTTATTATCTAAGCATTATTTTGTGTATAAAATTGACTGAAAATGGTCTGGATAGCCCACAGATAAACCACAAAAAATTATATATCCTACATTTGGTCCCCTTTAATACATCATTTTGTTTGCTAAAACGAACATAGTTGAATGATACAAGATATACAGTATATGTTGTGTCACTATATGCAAAGTTCAAAAATGATGTCACACACACTTTAAAGTCTTCACTTCTTGGACTTGTTATGATTATGGCTTACAGATAATAATAAAAAAACTAAATTTACTTTCATCCGAAGAGCAACAGTCCAGTTCTGGGTCTCCTCAGCAGGTAAGACGCTTCTGACATTGTCTCTGGTTCAGGAGTGGATCGACTTGAGGAATGAGACGTTTGTAGCTCGTGCAGTCAGCTGATTAGGGTATGACATCATGAGTTTACAGTAAAGCGCTATGTGTTGTCGTCATTGTATGTTCCCATACAATGATGAAATTAGTTCTCTGTATTTAACCCATCACACGTGAGATACATCCAGCCAGGTGGAGCAGTGGACAGCTATGTAAGCACTCGTGGAGCAATTAAGGATCAAGTGTCTTGATGAGGGACACCACATCTTCACAATAGTCTCATTTTCTGAGACATTGAATTTTGTTTTTTTTATTATTTGTAAGACATAAATCATCAAAATCACAAGAAATAAAGGCTTGACTTATTTCACTTTATGTGTAACAAATCTATTTAATATGAGTTTCATTTTCTGAAATGTTTGACACAAGAAATTGCAACTTTTTCACAATATTCATTTTTTTTAGATGCACCTGTAATCAACCGATCCCCTGAACCCAGTGACACTTTAGTATACACGAGTAAAAGCAAAGAACGCTGCATCTACAAATGCAAGCTCAACGTCTAAACTGTAAAAGTGGATTTCACAAAACGTATAAAAACACTGCAACCTTGTCAAAGACTCCAGGAGGCTGGAAGAACCATTTGAGGTTTCTTATTCAATTTAAGGTGGTTCACATAATAGTTACTCATGTGTGATGGTGAACTACATTAAAGTTTTGAGTAACAAAGTTGCCATCCAGATGATGTCATCTACTGAGTAGAGCTGACTTAGTTCAAGAAGATGATGCCAGGTGGCTTTGCAGCAAGAGTTGTGGTGTTACTCTGGCTGACCAGCACTTTACAGTTGGTAGGCCAGAAAATAAAATAATAATAATAATAATTTAAAGCCATTATAGCTGCCAAATTTGACAAATGCAGAATTGTTTTAAGTGGCCACTGCCACCTGTTGTTAGTGCTCAACGTTGTTGTGGTATGGTGTGGTAGAGCTGGGCCATATCATATCGTTCCCGGTTTTACCTGTATAAAAAGCTTGCCCTAGCCTGGCCCTCGCCATTCCTGCACAGCTCCGCTCAATTCTCATTTCCCTTCACTGCACAGTCTGGGACTTCACCCACCCACAAGGATTTCTCCGGTAGATTTTTGTTCGGACCAATCAGAGAACAGAAGGCGGAGTTTTGAACGACGTTGACAGGGTTGCCAGATAAGAATTAACGAATCATCTAGTACTGTTGCTTATTTTATTTTATTTTTTACCCAAACTGTCATATTTGCTGCGTGAGGGTCTGATAAGATTAATAGTGTGTTGAGTTTAGTGAACATTTGCACTGAAAAGGGGTAAAAAAAATAAAAATAAAATAAAATTTATGTTTATCTGGCAACCCTGGGACTGACGTCGTCAGTTAAAATGGCTGCCGCCACGAAGGAATTTTCAACAAAACAAGGTAAAAAACTATTATTTCTTTCCTGAGAAAAACTATATTTCTTAGCTGACGTTATAAAGTGTTTCTGAGCTCAACAGTTCCTAAATCAATTCACGAACTGGTCAAATCTGCTGGATTTAAATAGTTTCGGTTTGACATTTTCCAAACAGCCTCGGGTGCGCTACGAAAATAAATGATAAAAAATTGAATTTTATCTCAAATGTTTCATCAAGGCCAACAGTCAGTAAATTAGAGCCATATAATTACACACTGGTAGCAAAAAAAAGATCCACCGAGTGGTTTCTGAGCTTTTTATCTGAATAGCCTGGACCTCGCCAGGCTAAGCTAACAAAACTACGCCTTCTGTTCTCTGATTGGTCCGTTCAAAAATCTACGGAGAAATCGTTTTCAATGGGAGGAATGCCAGACCCTAGTCCGAAGCAAAGTGAAGGACAGGGTCTGGTTCAACCAGGCTAAGCTTGCCCGGGCAAAAAAGTTATATCATGATATGCTAATTTCATGACATAATACGTAAGGGCGCCTCGCCCCCTTAACAACAGAGCGCTTCAAACGAACAAACTGAACTGCGCACCTCCCCTCCACCAGTCTGCGTGCAATACTAGCTAGCTAAAATGCTAAAAACAAACAACTCGCGTCTCATAGCTTCTCTCCCCCTGCTCTTACTGCAGGAACAGAGGATCAAATGTCTCCCCCCCCCCACCCCGCTCTGAGCAGCGGGTGCGGGCTGGTCTCCCTCGCTCTAAAAACTGTCGGTACAAACACGCGCGGCTCTCCACGGACCAAGAGGCAGGTGATAAAGACAGATCAGTCAGAGAAATGAATCATTCCTGCATGAATAGATGAAGCTGAAACACCAACAAGCTTCAGGGTCAGCTGATCACAGCTTGAAGGGACGGTCTACCTCAATTCAGGGAGTTGGATTGTGGAATGTTTTGGAGAGTGAACAGATCTTTTTTTTTCTTTTTTTTTAATACTTGGAGACTGAATACTTTACTAAATAAAGTAATTTCAGTAAAATTAACCCTTGTTGTTTAAAAAAAAAATTATAATACTGCAAAGCAACATGTTAAATTAATTTTGTCAAATAAATTTGATTTCTGTTATTTATTTATTTATTTTTGGTTATATCACGAAATTTATCGTTATCGTGATAATGCTCTGAAATATCACAATATCATTTTGAGCCATATCGCCCACCCCTATGGTGTGGTATGGTATGGAAGTTGTTGTGTTTAGTTTGGTCTGTTGACTGTGGTGGTCATCTTGAAGCGAGTTGACCAAACAACCAGCTTTAGAGGCACATTAAAATATTAATTTTCAAGAATTTCAAAACCAGGAAGTGGTTTATGAGATAATCAGCAAAAAAGACAGGAAAACACATGCACACACACACAGAGGCAAAACCATTACTGCTCACATTTTGCCTTTCATCTGCACGCAGCGTTCCTGCGTTTGACTTTGCTTTCAATGTGGCGTTAAACTTGACAACTGCCGACAGAAAATGTGAACCTTACCGACACAGTTGTCACACAGACTGCAGTGGGAGGTTCGAGGCGGGCGGAACATCTTACAAGTGAAGCAGTATTTGAGCTTCACCACCTGCTGGTTGATGAGGATCTCCTTGGTTCGAGGTGGGGGGCGATATGTAGAGGAACCTGATGTGTCTTAAAATAAGGAAACACAAAGAGGAGCCACTCAATAAGACTCCTACATTTGATTGAAACATGTTTTAAAAGAAGCATTGTCATATAATGAATACATATACTGTACATATATTAATATGCTTACAATCAAGCTATGCCTGCTTTTGTGCTCCTTGTTCATGACAGAGAATAAGCTGCTTAGGTCTGTAGTTCAATAACCAACATGGCCTCCATATGGCAAAGCTTTAACCCCATCTGTCCCACAAGACGTGTGTTGAATGAGTTACCTATCTGCCTCTCTATGTCTGCAGCTTCAGCTGCGGTGGCCCTGGGTAAGATGCCTGGATCTGTAAAGCTGGTTCTCAGCAGGGAGAGGACCACAAACACGAAGAGCACACCTCCTATCACAGGTATAAAGACGGTCAAATGCTCCACCAGGAATGGGCAACTGTTAGAAAAATAACAAGTTAGTTGTTACATATATTATAATGAAAAATAAGAAGTTAGTTGTTACATATATTATAATGAAAAATAAGAAGTTAGTTGTTACATATATTATAATGAAAAATAAGAAGTTAGTGGTTACATATATTATAATGAAAAATAAGAAGTTAGTTGTTACATATATTATAATGAAAAATAACAAGTTAGTTGTTACATATATTATAATGAAAAATAACAAGTTAGTTGTTACATATATTATAATGAAAAATAACAAGTTAGTTGTTACATATATTATAATGAAAAATAAGAAGTTAGTTGTTACATATATTATAATGAAAAATAACAAGTTAGTTGTTACATATATTATAATGAAAAATAACAAGTTAGTTGTTACATATATTATAATGAAAAATAACAAGTTAGTTGTTACATATATTATAATGAAAAATAAGAAGTTAGTTGTTACATATATTATAATGAAAAATAAGAAGTTAGTTGTTACATATATTATAATGAAAAATAACAAGTTAGTTGTTACATATATTATAATGAAAAATAACAAGTTAGTTGTTACATATATTATAATGAAAAATAACAAGTTAGTTGTTACATATATTATAATGAAAAATAACAAGTTAGTTGTTACATATATTATAATGAAAAATAACAAGTTAGTTGTTACATATATTATAATGAAAAATAACAAGTTAGTTGTTACATATATTATAATGAAAAATAACAAGTTAGTTGTTACATATATTATAATGAAAAATAAGAAGTTAGTTGTTACATATATTATAATGAAAAATAAGAAGTTAGTTGTTACATATATTATAATGAAAAATAAGAAGTTAGTTGTTACATATATTATAATGAAAAATAAGAAGTTAGTTGTTACATATATTATAATGAAAAATAAGAAGTTAGTTGTTACATATATTATAATGAAAAATAAGAAGTTAGTGGTTATTACATATATTATAATGAAAAATAAGAAGTTAGTGGTTACATATACAGTATTATAATGAAAAATAAGAAGTTAGTGGTTATTACATATATTATAATGAAAAATAAGAAGTTAGTGGTTACATATATTATAATGAAAAATAAGAAGTTAGTGGTTACATAAACAGTATTATAATGAAAAATAAGAAGTTAGTGGTTACATACTGTATTACTGTACAGTATAGTGAAATACAATCCACTGAACTTGGTGTGTTCAGGGCCTCAGAAAAGTGTCGAACACGAGAGTATTCCAAGTTACTCACTCGAATGCAAAGAAAAGGCCACAGGTGACGACAACAAGGCCCAGTGTCAGGGGAAAGACCCCGCTCTGTCTGGCTAGGATGAGTCTTCCGTCGCAGAAAAACCTGTTTTTCCCCGGTAACAATTCCCATTTCCTCCGCGGGCGCTGCGCTTTCTTCTCGGTGTGGTTCTGCGCCGACAGCGGCGACACGGACAGCGCCTGTGGGTCGATCTGCTGGTACTCACAATTCTTCATTAGGTAAAACACACAGCTGACGCTAAAGGCACCAAAAAGCTGTGAGAGTCCTCCCACGACTCACAAACTGCACATTAGCTGCTGCTCCTGCTAGCGTTCAGTGTGAAGCTAGCAGGAGGTGCTCTCCTTCTCCGTGGGTCACTTTTACGAGTTCAGCCAGTTCTTGAGTTGACGCCGAGGTAACGACTGTTTATGTTCAATTACAACCGCGTGTATTTATCGACTCACATTCTGTTAATTTAGCTCGACTTCTGTAACAAATTCAGCACACACAGCAAGACAACGGATCAGAACGCCCGTTACAATGTACGTCACAGCGTGATGACGTAACATATGGCAAGTTGTTGTAATATATGGCAAGTTGTTGTATAATACAATCGATCCACGCGAGTCTTTGAAGCATGACGTTGTACAAAATAATTAACTATACACCTCATCTCTGATATCAAGTCATTGTCATTCTTTCAAATCAGAACTAAAATGACAAACATCTAAAATAGATTTACTACTAGTAAACATCATATTTAAAGGTCGCAACAATCGTGTTATACAGAACATATAAAATTGTTTTATATATACAGTATATATATATGTATATATACTATATATATATATATACATGTACTGTATATATATGTATATATATATATGTATATATATATGTATATATATATATATATGTGTATATATATATATATGCATATACAGTATACAGTATGTAT